>JADDOH010023788.1:0-35495 GCA_016648135.1 Agrypnia vestita | reverse complement strand
ATCATATGGGAATTAATCAAAGTGAGATTGCAGCTCTCACAGACTTAAAATCAAACTGAAACCGTTTTTAAAGTGTTCTCAACACGAATACTTCTTAAGTTAATGTGTTTTTACGCATGTAAAGTTGTACCGGGACGCCGGAGAAAGCTAAATGAGAAAGTTTTCTCCGCGGCCCCCTTTGAAGGCATATAGCGCAAGTAATATTTTCATGATAGACTTGAAAATATTACTACAAGACGCGCCTAGTCAATACCTATCCATTGGTAATACTAAGACATCGATAAACATTTGGTCACCAATTTTTAATGAATTTAATCTGACCACCACTGAGGTAAATTTCCGCCGGAATCACAAAAATAGAAATAACTTTTGACAGAAGTATCCGATCTTGATGAATCTTTTTGCATCATGATCGCAAAGTAAATACCTATTCAGAGAGTATACACATGCCTATATAAGCTCATGTTTTGACTTGGAAGAAAAATTGACCTTTTGAACTTTTCTTAAAAGCGCGATAAGTATCAAAAACCACTTTGTCCAAAGACGAAAGTGGTATCAAAATACTCGTTAGGGCGAGTACTATGCAGTAATCATGAAAAGCATCGCGTAACAATTAAAATTACCTACATTTATGACCTGATTTAACTTCGACCCTTCACGGTCGACATAATTAACGCATTTTCATAAATTAGTAGGACCTGCAGGTCCGATGAACTGTGTCACGGCCTTATGCAAGGTCAGGCCTATACGTGACATAGTTTGTAGCCCTGTGGGGTACATGCAAAACCTGTAATTAACCATTTTTTGTCTTCAGATCGAGATCAGTACGGCCGCTCGCGGGTCTAGTTCCTAGAAAGCGCCGCGAGATGGCGCCAGTCGCGGTTCAAACCGCGGCGACAGAGAGGGGAGATTTGGCTCGCTCTGATTGGGTTACGTAACATGCTGTCATATCGTATCTTGTAAATCTCTGAGAACGTTATATAATAAAAAGGTTTTGTAGAGCGGTCACCTGCTACGCTTACGCGTGGTGATTTAAACGCTATCGGATCACTTTCATCTGCATTTTATTTATCTCCCGATACCTATTGGAGAATTCTGCTGGGACCTGACTACTGCAGTGAATCTACGATCCAGCCTCCGCGATCTTCGGCGCCTCTGGCTGAGAATTTTGGACGACGGCCGGCGCTTCTCTATGACGAATTTCGCATCACAGCGAAAGTATGCTGTTTGACACGAGACACCCGTGCTGTATTTCTTCGGCCATTACTACGCTTCTTGGCCGACGGAGCGGACTGAGCGGACCGCCCTATATTTTGTTTGTTCTGTCCGGAACAAGCTGGTCCTGTCGAGACGGAATGCTGAGCTTCGCTTCACCACAGCAGAGCAACTGGCCGTACTCAAGCCAGTTCACCGTGCCTCGCTTCACCACAGCGCAGCCGAGAGAGAAGCCGCCTTCCATGAGAGCCAGCGGCGACCTGAGGCCCCGACTGATGCACGATCCTTCACGGGGGGAGAATCCTGATGACCTGATGATCCACGACGACCCGGATGGTGCCCCTGATGGTCCGAGATGAGGACCAGTCGGCGCCAACCTGGAGCAGCCATCGCAGTCGACAGCACCCCGAGGAGGGTTGCCCTCCCCCGCAGCGACTGTGAATGCAGCCAGCAGCGCCCTGACGTGAAGGGCGCGGTCCAATGCAGTGACGGCAGCGGTCCACCACCCTCAGCGTGGACCACCCGACCAACCTGGAGCGGCCAATGCTGACCTGGGCCAACGCCGGCCACCCCGCTCCGACCGATGGTGGTCAACATGCCGTGCCTGTCGGTAGCCGCCAATGCCAGCTAGCCAGTTGAGACCTGAGCTGGAGGTGCCCTGCCGCAGCCGACAGGATAGAACGCCAGAGCACATCATGGCGTAATGAGTAAGTGACACTGCACACATATATTTATTTTTTGGTGATGGGTTTGAAAAGGTGTAGCATAATGGCATACTTCGTTGAGAAGAGGGCGGCAAAGGCATGGCCTTCGCCTCAGCGAAGTATAAGTGGCGAAACAAGCCAGTTTCAATTCATTTGATATTTTAAAGTTTTTGAAATTTGAAAGTTTTTGGAATTTAAAAGATTTTTTGAATTTAAAAATTGTTCAAAAAAGTGAAAGAATTTTTGCCATTATGGGCCTTTTCTTAATGAATGAAAATAGAGGGCGTGAACACCCCGCCCTGCCTCTGATGTTAAATTTCAGCCACGCCAAAATACGTGTAAAAATACGTGTAAAAATACGTGTAAAAATATGTGTGAATATATACGTGTGGAATACATAATATGTGTGAAAATATAAATGTCTGTACGGGTGATATACATATGAGATAATAAGTGTGAAATATGTTTACATTTAAAAATGTTTGAAAATGTTCTCATAACCTGTGCGACCAAATTGTCGCCGCCGTCGCGGCCCGCGTCAAAGCAGCGCGGCCCCCCAAAGACCGCTGCGGCGCACCGCGGAGCTATAGAGATGCTCGCAAAATCTAAAGAATTGGCGCGCAAAGTAAAAACTTTGCACGCGCGCTGAAAGTAAGATGAAGAAATAATAATAATAAAAAAATAAAATTAAATTTTATAAGATTATTTTGTCTTCAAATATAAAAGTGAAAAATGAAATTTTATAAAATAATTTTATTTTTAAGATATAAAAAAGTGAAAAATGAAATTTGTGATATAATTTTATTTTCAAAAATATGAAAAGTGGAAAATGAAATTTTATAAAATAATTTTTTTCAATATTTATTAAAGTGAGAAAACGCGCGTGTGTTGTGAAACTATGTGAAGTTCTGTTACGACCGCGCGCATGTGATAGCCACCCGAAAAGTAATTTAAAAGGTATACTGGCAGATCACATATCCGCGCCGCCATGCCCTGGGTCAGGACACACACACACGCATACAGCGGTCGCTAGCAGCGCCGCGGCCGACAGCGATCTGGGAGCTCAGATGGAAGCTCATTTTATCTACAGCGATTTGCTCGCTAAAGAATTGCCGTCGCGGGCGCGTCAAAGAAACGACGCATCGACGTAAATATTATAGAAGGCGCTGCTCGCCAAATACCTACTGGCCAGCAAGAAAGAGACCGCTTGTGAAAACGAGAAAGACGGATAAAATGTGGCATGTGCCGAGGCATACCGGGCGATAATAAATTAATATTTGAAAGTGGCCCCCCATGCCTTGCCAATAGCCGAAAAGGCGGCGCGGGTAGCGACGTTATACCTACCGCACGTGGCGCAATGTGGCGATATTTAATCCCAACGAGTCGGGAAAAAATACGCGCTTAATTGATGCAACAAGGAATGCCGCAGTGAGTCGCGGATTGATAAGTTTTTGCACAAGTCGGGACGGCTGGAAGCGCCTTTAGCACCGCTAGGTGGCGCAGCCTCCGGCCTAAGTGCTTATTCAGAGTGCACAGGCGGGAGCGGGTGCGTGTGCGCTCGCGCGGGCTCTGGCGTCGCCATGTTCACAGTGCCGAAGCGGCTGAGAGTCTAATATGTGTGCTTCTCAAACTTCGCGGTACTTACGTACAAAGATGGATGAACACTTGGTTTTATTAATGGATAATTCATTTTTCAAATGGAAAGTAAATTATGTGAAGTTGGCTAAATGTTTGAAAATGAAAAAATGAAAATGTTTGAATTTAATATTTTTATTCTTTAACTTTAATGTGTAATTATATAAAATGTGAAAGACTACAAATGAAGTTTTTGTTAATTGTAAATAATCTTTTATTTTGATAACACTTCTAATTTTACCTAAATAGGATGATTAATTTTAGAGATATGTATAATTATTTGTATAATAGCTGCCCGTATGTCGCAAGTCGCGCGAATATTTCACAAAAAATGCTTCACGGGCGTTAAAGTAGTAAGTACCTTACCAGCTTTTTATAGTTTTTTGGGTAAAATAATTTATAGGTAAAAAAAATAGAGGTAAATTTTTAAAAATATTTTATATAAAAAAAAACATAATTTATAGGTAAAAAAATTACATTAGATTTTTTATTACTTTAATTAATTTACTTGACAGCTCTATTGAAGTGTTGTGGGTGTTTGCTTTGCCAAATAGCAGTGCGATGTTGCACTGCGGATATAAATTCTTCCGTACCGATTTCCATGTTGTGGCGTGTGGATCAAAAACGTTTAGAACCAGACGCTTTGGCCACCGCCAGACGCTCGGGCAGTGTGAAAGATACAGGCGGATTGGGCCAACAGAATCGGGCGCGTGCTAGGAGCGCTACCTGCGCCCGCGTCCGCCCCGAAGCAGACGCGCCCGCGGTCGAGCAGTGTGAAGGCGAGAGGCGTGTAGGTACATTTGAAATACACGCACCCGCGCCAGCATCCGCACCCGCCCCTACTCTGAAAGAGCCCTAAGCGTATCACGCACGTGAAAGAGAGAGCACTATGCTCGACCGATGAGCGCGTCACGCGCGTGAAAGAGAGAGCACTACGCTCGAAGGACGAGCGCGCCATGCACATGGGAAGAGAGAGAGGTACGATGACGTAGTCCGCCGAGACAGAGAGAGACAGCGATAACAGAGCTCGCACCTCAGCGGAGAGCTTGACGTCACCACTGAAAGTACCTACAGCGGCGGGAACGCGCTGTAAACCTTCTGCAACGCCTTACGAGGGCATACCGCGCGACAGGTGGTCAAGAATTAATGAAATTTATGGAATTCGCGCGAAGCAGAAGCCTCTCTCTATTCCATGGATGGAATTGCCAGCGGCTTTCAGTACCACGGGAGTGAATGTCGCTAAGAAAATCAAAGAAAAAGAAGGAATAAATAAATAAATAAATGTAATAAATTTATAGATTATGGCGCACTGTGCTATTTAAAAGAAAAATGGTAAAAGTAACTAGACAAGATGAGCTTGTCCAAACAGCCGCCATAGCGCATCAAACGCCTGGCGGGAAATTAAGAAAAATAAATATACCATAAAAAATGGTCGGGGCAATGTAAGCCGAGATCAGACCGAAAGTTGGCCATTCATGATGTAAATTATATATGTGCGTCGAGCGACTGGTCGGGCTGATGAATTAAATAGCTGTGTGGTTTCTGAATTAAATAAAATTAATAAAAAATACTAGTGGAGCCAAGTGTTATATGTGGATTAGTGTAAAATCAGCTTGACCATGGCTCAATGTGTTATGAAAATGCGCATTCTAAAGTGGCAAGTGCGCCGGAATCGTAAATACCACCACTGCTATACACAAGACCAGGCGCGGCACATGTATTTGGAATGAAATTGAGACAACACCGACTGAGCGGTGTCACGGTCCGCCAGAAAGAGACGGCAACAACCTGCCCTATCGCGCGGCGGAACGCTTGATGTCAACATAATGAAAAATACCTACCGAGTCATACGCGGGAAGTGCGGGCGGATAGAAAGCCGCACGACTGCCGCTAATAAAAAGACAGTATGACGATTCGGCGGAGTAACGTGGCCAACTCTGACAAAGATTGCACGTAGTGCGGTCACGCAGGTAATAGTGTTGATACCGCGTGGTGTGACGCGAGCCTATTACGCGCACTCAGAGGAAAAGTGTCAAAATGGAATCTAATGAGAATCCAAGTAGAATCTGGCACGAGCCGAATTTCATGAAAATGACCAGTCGCTAAGACAAGTGTTTGATGAGCGATACGGTGATAATGAAATTCTTGCTTGGTGATGGGAAAGCCTTGTGCGGCCATTGAAAATACACATATAAAATGTGAATAATAACAACAAATATGAGTCATGCTGAATCAGCATACGGGCGCGAGAGTAGCGCCGCCGGCAGAGTGAGATAGAAGACGTCATCTCGAGCCTTGGGCCGCGGTGCGATGACGTCACTCGCCGCCCGAGAGAGAGAGATAACGATGCGAGCGCCAAAGCGAGACCGATGATGGTATCCGCATCCTCCCAAGTGTTTGAAGTTTTACGATAAAAATTGGTACATCTTCATTTCCATTAATGTGACAAATTTGGGGTTTTTTCTTGCAATATTATTTGATGGTATTTTTTGCGGGAAAAATAATGAGGCATTTTTGTGTAATTTATATTTCCAATGACTGTTGCATTTTATGTTATGAAGTAAATATCACTTGGGGACGCCTAGGGCGTCATGGTGCACTCATTGTCCGCCTTCCGAGGAGTTGAGCGAACTTGAGACATACGAGGATCCCTCTTTTTTGAGGCGATCCCCGTGCTTATGTGGGAACAGAAAATATGTGGAATTTAACCTACTTGTTTTATATGTATTGGGTCTCGCTTGAGACAATAAGACCGTATTTATACGGCATTGAGATTTACATTTTTGCCTTGCACAGTGGGGACTGCTCCTGCATGTCGCGAGGGTATGGACGGACCTGGTCCGTATGATTGTTATTTCCAGAGAAGGAGCGTTCAGACTGCAGGCTGAGTGCCCCGCCTAGAGCGCCCGGAGGGAGGCGCGCTAGGTATTTGGCTGGCGTTTGTAAGTATGAGTACTCACCGCTTGGTTAGACCAAGTGGCAAAGGGCCGCCCACGCCAGAGAAGGAGCAGCCGCCAACTTGATGGTGACCCAAGTGGCGACATGGCTGCAGGGATAAGGTATCTGCTAGCTTGGTGAAAGATCCAAGAGGCAAAGGGCCGCCCCGGGCCATAATGCGGGGTTCGAGCTGTCACCTTGGTGAAAGACCCAAGTGACAAAGGGCCGTCCCAGGCCTAGTATGGGGACCAAATTATCTGTCACCTTGGTGAAAGACCCAAGTGACAAAGGGCCGTCCCAGGCCTAGTATGGGGACCAAATTATTTGTCACCTTGGTGAAAGACCCAAGTGACAAAAGGCCGTCCCAGGCCTAGTATGGGGAACAAATTATCCGCCATCTTGGAGGAGAACCAAGTGGCGGAGGCCAGCGCCGCGGTCACTTAGACCTGCGCCGGTTGTGAGCCGTCCCAGGCCCAGTATGGGGAATGAATTATCTGCCATCGTGGAGGAGAACCACATGGCGGAAACCAGGGGCGCACGCGGTCACTCAGACCTGCGCCGGCTGCAAGTTGCCAGGCCAAGAGGCCAAGGTCGGGAGGGCCCGGGCCGTGCACTGTGGGGTGCGCGGAGCCCGCCGAAGGCAGCGTCCTGTCCTAACCGTTAAGTACAGACAAGACTGCACGGGGGGAGAATGTTACGGACAGGACAAAGCCTGCGCCTACCGTCAGGCAACCGAACTTTCGAGTTCTGTAGTTGACGTAATCACGTCATATAAATGGTAGAAATTTCTGATGTGAATGAAGCAGAGCAAAGGCCCCTTTCAGGGCCAACACCGATCGCCGTGACCCGGTTGGGGATGGGTACCGTGCCGAGGACAGCGCGCGAGTTCTCGGCTGCGGTGGTTGTCCTTATACGTGTCTCGGCGTCAGGCGGCGGCAACCGAGAACGGGGGAAGCGAATTGGAATGAAGTAGCTTCATAAAATCACATCTCGCTGGGAGCGATGAAAATGCGTACACGACATGGGCTGAAATGTATATGTTTTTTACTGAGAAATGTTATATGAAAATCTTAATTTTCAGATTTTCAGAGTTTCTAAAATTATGGAATTTATTGAATTGTTTCAGAGATCTCAATGAGACTGAATCACAATTGTATGTAATAAAATGTCGCATTTCATTGCTCCAAGTTGAGGAGAGAGAGCGGGAGGTGATTTTATTCCACATGTAAAGAGCATTGATGCCTGGTTGCCATGACAACCGGGTATCATCATCATCAGCACTTGGTCACCCCCGACCCAGTCGGGCGTGAATACCGTGTCTAAGTCGGTAACCTGGGCGACAGGTCTGGAACTCGCAATTAAAATATGAATCGAGAGAAATGATGCTCTCGGAAAGTAAAATTACGCCTCGCTTTGAACATGTAAATGTGTTGTACAGCGTGATCCAGACATGTCTTTCATACTGGCACAACATTGTATTATAAATGCTAATGAATGTCTCTGATTTCAGAATTTGGAATCCTTGTTGAAATCCAGGAGCTTGACAGAATTGCATCATGACTGTATGTAAAAATGGAATGTCACATTTTATTGTTCAATAAAAGAGAAAGCGGGAGGTATTTTTATTTGCGTAAGACGCAAGTTTGCCCTGTTATCTGAACCATTTTGGTTGAACACTGAAAGTAAAGTCATTTTAAAATCCCGGCAAACTCAGTTGCCGGTCACTTTGAAGAAATTACATGGTCAAAAATATTTTATGAAATTTACCTAAAATAAAGAGTTGTCAAGTAAATGCACACACCCACACTGCGCGATATAGTGAGTTATCGGCAGTGATATGGTAAAAAACACATTTTTTTTCTGATAATTGAATATCATATGGGAATTAATCAAAGTGAGATTGCAGCTCTCACAGACTTAAAATCAAACTGAAACCTTTTTTAAAGTGTTCTCAACAAGAATACTTCTTAAGTTAATGTGTTTTTACGCATGTAAAGTTGTACCGGGACGCCGGAGAAAGCTAAATGAGAAAGTTTTCTCCGCGGCCCCCTTTGAAGGCATATAGCGCAAGTAATATTTTCATGACAGACTTGAAAATATTACTACAAGACGCGCCTAGTCAATACCTATCCATTGGTAATACTAAGACATCGATAAACATTTGGTCACTAATTTTTAATGAATTTAATCTGACCACCACTGAGGTAAATTTCCGCCGGAATCACAAAATAGAAATAACTTTTGACAGAAGTATCCGATCTTGATGAATCTTTTTGCATCATGATCGCAAAGTAAATACCTATTCAGAGAGTATACACATGCCTATATAGGCTCATGTTTTGACTTGGAAGAAAAATTGACCTTTTGAACTTTTCTTAAAAGCGCGATAAGTATCAAAAACCACTTTGTCCAAAGACGAAAGTGGTATCAAAATACTCGTTAGGGCGAGTACTATTCAGTAATCATGAAAAGCATCGCGTAACAATTAAAATTACCTACTTTATGACCTGATTTAACTTCGACCCTTCACGGTCGACATAATTAACGCATTTTCATAAATTAGTAGGACCTGCAGGTCCGATGAACTGTGTCACGGCCTTATGCAAGGTCAGGCCTATACGTGACATAGTTTGTAGCCCTGTGGGGTACATGCAAAACCTGTAATTAACCATTTTTTTTGTCTTCAGACCGAGATCAGTACGGCCGCTCGCGGGTCTAGTTCCTAGAAAGCGCCGCGAGATGGCGCCAGTCGCGGTTCAAACCGCGGCGACAGAGAGGGGAGATTTGGCTCGCTCTGATTGGGTTACGTAACATGCTGTCATATCGTATCTTGTAAATCTCTGAGAACGTTATATAATAAAAAGGTTTTGTAGAGCGGTCACCTGCTACGCTTACGCGTGGTGATTTAAACGCTATCGGATCACTTTCATCTGCATTTTATTTATCTCCCGATACCTATTGGAGAATTCTGCTGGGACCTGACTACTGCAGTGAATCTACGATCCAGCCTCCGCGATCTTCGGCGCCTCTGGCTGAGAATTTTGGACGACGGCCGGCGCTTCTCTATGACGAATTTCGCATCACAGCGAAAGTATGCTGTTTGACACGAGACACCCGTGCTGTATTTCTTCGGCCATTACTACGCTTCTTGGCCGACGGAGCGGACTGAGCGGACCGCCCTATATTTTGTTTGTTCTGTCCGGAACAACCTGCTCTAGAAAGTTCTGGATGGAGAAAGTTCTAGAAAATTCCCGAAAGTTCTATAAGGTCCTAAACTGAGTGCGGAATGTGTCGGTGTATCTAGAAGGTTTCTGTACATTCAATAAATTTCTTGAAGTTCTGGAAGGAGAATGTTCTAGAAGGTTCACGAAAATTCATGACGATCCAAACAGTGTACTAAAAATCTAAGCGTGCGAAGCCGCGCGGGCACAGCTAGTATTTTCTACGAGACACCACAAACATCACTAACATGAGCACAAACGACACACTTCAATTAACACCAAAAATGAAATCTCGGTCACTTTTAGGCAGCTTCTTCACCCTTTTTGAGCAAGCACCTAGACTTCGGTGGTAAATAAAACTTTTTGAAAATTCAAGTATTTCATTTTTTCCCCACCACCGTGATCCTGTAACATTTATCTTCGCATGTTTAAAACAAACTTATCTTTTTATTTATCTATTAGGTAGCTGCAAAATTAATCTTTTAGGAAAATTATTGGAAAATTATATTCTAAAATAACCGAAAAAAATCAAAACATCATATTTGTTAATCAATTCATAAATGAGACTTGGGGCCGGCTGTCTCAAGTTGGATTAAAGTAAGCGTTCTTTTAAAGCATAGATTTTTACGTTCTTCACCAATCAGACGATCCGTTTTCGTAAAAATCTATGCTTTAATCGACCGCTTACTTTGATCGAACTTGAAACAACCGGGCCTTACAGATAAGGTCGATTTATTCTCGGAAATGTACGAGGCCGCTATAGCGGAATTGGTTAACGCGGTGCCCCGGATAGGAGGAGATCCATGGTTCGAATCCCGGTAGCAGCCAAAAATTTTTTCTTTGATTTGCCTTTTTTAATTGATTATTAATTTGTTTTTACATGTCATGTATAATTATCATTCAGGGGTGTAGTCACCATCAACGTCAATTATTTCTTTCCATTTGACGACGAGGGTCTTCTGTCCATTTTCCTGGTGGTGCTGCTTTCGTCCTCTTCCAGAGCCGTCGGGAGGGCCTGGTCATTCAAATCCGAAGATGCACCTTAAGCTATAGACGTACCACTATAACTTGGCGTGCGAGGGAGGGCGTCCCTGTCGCGTAACAGAAGTTGTCAGACTGTAAATTTATTACAAAATACATAATGTACAGAATGTCCGGTGACCGTGTGTCGTTAGTTAAATACAGAAAATATGTGGTAGGGCAGCACTAAGAAGAACCATGGCAGTTAAGGCGGCCGTTCGAATTTGTCAAACGGTAATATCGGTCCATTATTCGCTTTTTCAGCTTCGCAAAACTTTAATACTTCATTGGCGCATGTTCTTGCACCATCCCGGACTGTTTAGGATGTTTTGGACATAATAATTCAGTGTATATTAGTAATCAAGATGACACAGCTCGCGCTCAAAGACGAGAATGAACTGAATGACAGGGCGAGGGGTTACCGCCGGGTGCGGGCGGGGCGAGCAATTTGAAGCGAACAAACCCCTCTCAGCATGCCTTTCGCTAAACTTCCCTTCACAGAAAAGATTGTTAAGATCGCGAAACGACTCAGTTTTCTGCCCTTACTCGAAGTAGTACATCTCAAAGTAGCGTATAATATACCCGTATGCGCATTTTAATTTTCTAGCCCTTTCACAGAATATATTGAAACTGATAAGTAGCTTGTTAGTTAAGTGGTCATGACGCTCGCCTAGTGATCTTATGGTCGGTGATTCGAGCCCCATTCCAGGACACCTACATGTTAGCTTTACCCAACCGAGTTTCTCCAGGGTATGCGTGGCTACAATAGTCTAGAGACTAGAAGGAATGTGTAGGTATTTGATTACACATTTTTATCGATTGTTGCGCGGTATGATCGATAATCCTGAAATTATGCAGAGCATTGGTTTGTATGTTCCTGATAATTAGACATCGTCAGCATAGATTGTTTCACATTCCAATATACAGGACCAACCTGCCGATGGTTATGCCTGTTGGAAGAGCCACAGCTATGCTGAACAAAATCGCTTTGGGTATTGATATATTCCATGTGTCTGAGGGGGTTTTCCGAAACGGGATTCTCCTACACCTTTGACCAGATTTTATGTTATTTTTGATTTATTATTTTATTTTGATATATACTTCTTAATATGTATGCCTTAAACATTTTGTTTGTAATGTACATATTATCAATAAATAAATTGAATTGAATTGAATTGAAATTGAATAGTCCTATATTCGTAGCACAGGCTTAGTTTGAGAATAATAAGAATATTGATGCAACACATATTCCATGTTCGCATCCCTATTTTTTTTTTATAAAAAAAAGGCAATTATCTTCAAAGTAAAGTAAAGATGACGATAAGATAAGACATAACCTAGATATGTATATAAACTATTGAATCCTTAAAATAATATCGCTTTGACGTGTTATTCCTACATTTAAATTTACCTACGCAAAGTCGGTCTCAGAATAGTGAGTGGATAAGAAAAGCCAAAAAAGAGAAGATTGGAGAACATTAGAAGAGGCCTACACCATGAAAAGATGACTGAGGAAGAAGGAGAAGAAGTCACAAAGTCTGTTCTGTTCACTTAGTAGTGTGGACATGAGATATAAAAAATATAATATAATTGTAATTGCATAGCATGGGACATGTTTTTTTAATTGGATGTGCCACATTCCTGTGCAAACACAATAATATAAAACATGTCGTAATTCCAAGGTTTATAATCCATTATTATCCTCTAAGGTATGTACTCGCAATCCTATGTTTTATTAAAACAATTTTATACTATAACACGTGCGAAGTTATCTTTGAGTACACATTATTTTGATGTTTATAGCGTTAACTTTTTGGTTAATTTTAATTAATTAAAAAAATCGTGTAAACCGCTTTCCAACGCTTTCTTACGTCTACTAGTATCGATATAACAGTATCTTTATCAGGACGGACGCGTGTTGACTATCCATTTATATATAGGTATTTATATACAGGTATAGAATATTTTTTATAAAATAATTTTTTAAATTTGAGCGAAGGATCATTTAAGATATCTCAATTATAATAACTTTTCTGAATTCGCGAACCAGCTTATGGAGACAGGCCTTACATTTAAAAAGAAAACAGTATTGAGATTTTCCATGTAAATAAAATAGAGACCTTAGATTGGATATCTGAGTAGTTTGTTGGTCTTGTGGTTAGGACTTTCGCCTCGTGATCCAAAGGTCGCGGGTTCGAACCTCACTCCAGACCAGGAAGTTAGTCCTATTTTCATAGCACAAGCGTTTAGCTTAATTTGAATATAGTAATAGTATTGATGTGACGCGTATTCCGTTTTCGCATCTCTATTTTAAAATAAAAAATAATAAAAAATAAAATTAAAAAAATTACAAACCAAGAAATGTTTGAACACTTAAGTCAATATAATTAATAACCGGTTGAATTTTACGAATATGGCATTGTTTGATATATCCCCTATTTCAGTGTCTACTTGTATAGCCACGCTCTTATTAAAAAATTAACCTGTTTACCAAAATGGTAATGGTAGTTAGTCTGCGTCCGTCCTGACGATTATTCAGCGATATCGAAACCGGTAGACATAAAATTACTTCGTATTAATTTGAAATCTTCCATTACCTGCTTTAATAACGTTACACTACGAACTAAAAATTCAATTTCTACAAGATGGACGCGATCACTCAATGCTTCGAGAAACTAAAAATACTCCAAGAAAACCCATTTGTCTGAACCCACTTGTGTAAGCACGATATAAATCTTACACATTTCAGACACAAAAACAAAGAAAATATTATTGAATATTATAAATAACCAGATCTTTTTTACAAATAGTTATCTTTTAACTTTGTTTTCATGTTAATAGGTGCTTAATCATACTTCAATTTTTGTTTTTAATTTTTAGTATAAGTGGTATCGTGATGAAGGAACTACTGACCCCGAAACATGTTGGTATTTTCAACAAATTAGTGGTGAAAATAAAGTATATTCTTATTAATTATATTAGTTGTATAAAGAAATGATTTTTCAGACACTACTTCCTGAAACAATCTATTGGACTCGATTCGTGACGGGAAAAAATCTATACCGGCTGAAATCTTCCCAATAATGGGTCCCGACTCCCGACTGTTAAAGTCGCTATGTTCCGCATTAGAATTTATTATTTGTTTTATGCGTGTATCGATCATGAAACTATTTCAATGGTTTAGTTATTCAATATTACTTAACAGAATTCTAGACTACTGGACTTGCTTTTTTCTTTTCAGTTTTTATTAAATGTTCTTTTTTACGCAGTTTTTGATATGTAACATCTTTCCTCTCGCTTTCCTGCAATCTGTGGCAGTGATTTCGTGAAATAGGACGGAAATCCGTAACAGGAAATAAGACGCGTTCAATTGCGATGGGAAAAAAATCATCGTTTATAAACAAATCAATGTCCAGCAAGTGCCATCACAGCGAAGACGCACACTACCAGCGAATGCTTCTGATTTTGTATATATGTTGCAAGGCTGGTGTCAAGCGTGTGGATGTTGTAACTTTTATATATTTTGGATTATGTTTTCGAAACTATCCAATAAATACTTTTTTTCACATTAATGTAAACAATAACTATCCTTAATGATTTACATTCTCAAATTTTATGTAATTTATGTGATTATTTTTAAATATTTATTCAAAGTTTCCATACCATATGTATGATGGCACACTACCTTCATCTATGAAAATAAATAAAAACATATAATTGACCAAACACATTTCTAAACAAAATGCGAATGTAGATATACGATATCCACCTAGTGCGGCAAAATTCAATAACAAATAAAGGCACATACATATTCTTTACTTGTATTTACTAATTATTAAATATATATATATATATATTATCTTTTTTAAATTTTGATGTTAATTTCTGTTGCTGCTCAGTTGATATTTTTAATTATGAGACGTCAAATGTTTCACATTATATGCGACTACTGTAAGGCTCGCTCGTTTTTTTTTAAATTTTTTATTTAAAGTTCACTTTGTACGAAGTTTAAATTTCCTTTTTTTATTAAATACACCTCGTATTTTCGATTATTGTGTGTTTAATCAAATGAACATTAAAATAATCATTAATTTCCCGATATTATTATCAGGTTACAGCTAGACAATGAAATAAACACTTCTTCTGGTTGGTAAAGGACTAAATAGTAGAGTTTGAGATTAAAGTTGGTGTCTGTTTTGCGCTGTACCGAAGTGTTTACCGAACAAGATTGTGGAAAAGATTCCGTCCCATATAATCCGGACAATCCACCATTGTTGCCAGATAGCTGCTAATAATGGACATTCTTGTCCAGGTACGTAGCCGTACGGAATTAAAATATCACGCTTTCTGCTGGGACAGGTCACGTTTTTTCTAAGTGTGCTACAGGCTGTTAGGACACCATAACAGGGAAATGTTTTAACATGGGATTTGTTATATTTTTGACGGATTTGGCGTTAACCTTGTAGAGTATTATCAATATATATATAAATATATATTATATATATATATAATATATATAACTATATATACATATATATATATAAAGAAACCCGTGTTTCCCTATCCACCAAGTTTTTCCACAACCAGCCACAATCACCCACCGGTGGTTATGGTGGTGGATAGCCCTTGGTGTCACATCGAAAATATGCGAGTTTGGTGGGGGAGGCTGTGCGTGGGTGGGAGTGGGTGACGAAAATGTGCTTTCTAGCACATTGTTTTGTTATGGGAAGGCCGCAAATGCTTCAGATTGTTTCAATATAGGCGCGTCGACTGTGTCGGTGAGTCCAGAAGGTTCCGGAAAAACCTGCTCTAGAAAATTCCCGAAAGTTCTATAAGGTTCTAAACTGAGTGGCGGAATGTGTCGGTGTGTCTAGAAGGTTCCTGTACATTCAACAAATTTCTTGAAAGTTCTGGAAGGAGAATGTTCTAGAAGGTTCACGAAAGTTCTATGACGATCCAAACAATGTAATAAAAACTACGCGTGCGAAGCCACGCGGGCACAGCTAGTATAGTATTACTACCGTATTCGAACGCATTCTACATTTTTATGCACCGTTTTCGTAATCGGCGTATATTCGAGACCCGGCTAATACTCGAAACCAGCTTCTTTTAGAAGAAACTAGCTGTTATCTGTCAAAAATGACGGAACATTGGTTCGCGTTCTTGCTAAGCTCTAGTGTATCAAATTTATGGTATCCTTTTGGCGGTCCACGGCGTGGAGGCCGTGGCAACATGCGTAGAACGACTGGTTCGGGTTTGCTACTTCGGGGTTCAAGCCCCATCTCTGGCCGTTTAATTTTTTTTTTAGTCGTGAATTCGAACGAAATTACGGGCGTTACACGAAGTTACGGCAGACAACGAAATTATTATGTTTTATACAATATTTGCGTTGTATATCCTGAGTGCTTTTGTACCAAAATTGTATACTTTTGATTTATGTATTGTATTTTTACCACGCTTATATTAGCTTCATTTGTTTGTCTGTTTGTCTGGACGGAATTGACACTGTTTGGACGGTCATTAACCGTACCATGTTGTATGATATCTCGATATTATGCAACATGGCATGGATTAAAGTAATGAAATGAATGCCAACCTCGCGGCGAATGAGAAGGGCTGGCTGGATAAGCGGAAGATTGCCATTTACTGTTATCTCAGCACCATCATCATCATCAATAATGTAACAGCCTGGTGTAACCTCTAGTCTCCTCTCTTTTCGCCACTCCTGGGCAACGCCTTCTAATCACTGCAGCCTATCTCCTTCTATCATCTTTATTTGCTGACCGTTCTGAAGCAACGCGTTGATGACCATTGACCATCTCTCTTCAATCGTACTAACGTTTACCGAATTCTGCGTATACTTCATGGTTGTATCTTATATCTCCTGTTATGCATCCACTACTATTTGCAAGGTTCTGATTAGCATACAGAATGACACTTTTAATAGGAATATCTTGAAACTGTTTTAGATTTATATTAATAAAAAATATAAAATACTTAACCAGAAGAACTGAATTAAAGAGATATTCAACTCATGTGAGTGTTTAAACCATTTAACATCTGTATTAGAACGAGAACAAAAGAAGGCAGTGTAAAAAGAACTAGTAGGCAGTGGTCCAGGTGGGCAATATCGGTGGTCAAACCGTTATTGTAATCGGTTACACATGGTACTGTTATTTGAGATATGTATCTGATTGCATCTATGAGTATTTATATAGCATTTATAACTGGAATTGCAAAAAATCAGTTACCAATCATTGATACAATCAGATACAAATTTCAAAACTCAAGTGTGTCACCAGCTAAAATACAATCAGCGGTGAATATATACAATCTTGCCATGCCAACTGTGTTGAAAAACGCGTAATGATGTCTTCTTCTTCTTCTTCTTGTGCCCTGTCCGTTTAACGGACGTTGGCTATCATGTTGGCTGTGCGGACTTTGTTTACTGCGGCCCGGAACAGCTCCACAGTAGACTGGCCAAACCACTGTCTCAAGTTTTTCAGGCATGAAGTCCTCTTTCTTTCAGGGCCCCGACTTCCGGCAATCTTTCCCTGCATTATGTATGAGATGCAAGATCTCGTACTTCTCTGGATGTCTCATCACATGCCCTAGATATTGAAGTTTTCGGATTTTTATTATTTTACTAACTTCTTTTTCTTTATTCATCAGAGCCATAATATCTTCATTCGTAACTCTGTCCATCGAGCTTATTTTGAGAATTCTTCTGTAAATCCACATCTCGAATGCCTCAAGTCGCCTTATCTGTTCTTCGCTAAGCGTCCATGCTTCCATTCCATAGAATAATACTGAAAACACGTAGCATCTGACCGTTCGAATTCGTAATCCAAGGTTGAGATCATGACTGTAGAACATCTTTTTCATGCGGATAAAGGTTGCACGAGCTTGCTCTATGCGGCATTTGATTTCAACCGAAGGATCCCATCTTTCATTTAAGGTACAGCCCAAGTATACAATACTTTGTACCTTCTCTAGTTTCGTTCCAGCTATATAAAGGTTGTCATTCAAGTCAACTGCGTTATTTTTGCTTATAAGCATGTATTTTGTTTCTTTTGTATTAAGTTCTAACCCAAATTTCTCACATGTCTTCACCACTTGATTCAGCAGAAGTTGCAGATCCTCAATGTTACTTGTTAGAAGGACCGTATCATCTGCATAACGCAGGTTGTTCAGGATCTTCCCATTAAGGGGGGGGGGTAAGGTTTTTAACTTTTTTTTGCATTTTAATTTTAATTTTTTAAATGAATGTATAACATCGCAAGAATATTGTGTCAAAATTTCAAGTCAATCGGAGCAAAATTGACAAAATTATGAACATTTGAGTGATGCTCAGACTGATTTTCTATACCTGCTCGGGCAGCTGAGAGACGCGCTCACCTGAGGACTACCGGACGTGCTATTTGTATTGGAAGAGTTTTGCGTAGACAAGGACAAAAAGATGCTGATGATGAAAGCTCTTTGCTGTGTGAACGACGATTATGTGTAAGTGTAAAATAAGTGTTGAGTTTTATTTTGAATTTTACAGTGTGCAAAACTTTAAAGCGTTTTCCCCACATCTCACGTTTTCAAAGTCGGTGTCCATCATAACTTGAAAACTACTGCACCGATCCTTTTGAAATTTTGAACACTATTTCTGTACATAATTTACGAGGTAACGCTGGAGACTTTTTTCAAATTTGTTATAAATTTTTATTTTTTAATAACAAATTAGTCGATATTTTTCGCAAAAAATCGCGTTTTTCCCTTCAATGTGTTCCAAAAAATTGAAAAATTAAAATTTCAAAAAACCCTCCCAGCGTTACCTGGGAAAACTTGCTGTCTAACGAATGAACTTTGATTTTTTGATTTCAGATGATCTTGCACCAAGTTATGATGGACACCGCAATTCTCCTTTTTTCCGAGACACGTCCGAATAATTGCTGCCATTGCCGTATTTTTTAATATTTCGTCTTGAAAATTTTACACAATATTCTTCAAATGTCATACTTGTCATTCTAACTGTGTCGTCACAAAAACATGCCTTTTTTTGTACGAATTAACCTTACCCCCCCCTTAATAACAAGTCTATGAGTACATTCTTGCAGAGCTTCATTGAATATTTCTTCTGAATATAAGTTGAACAGCATGTGTGAAAAAATACATCCCTGTCGCACGCCTCTCTTTATTTCTATTTCGTCTGTTAGACATTGTTCGACACTTACTGCTGCTTTTATAAATGATATATACGATGTACGCTATGTTTATTTTCATGAAAACGCAATCTGACCTTTAAATAAGCGACAAAATACATTGTCCTGTACAACTGTCGTTATATAAATTCAGTCATAAAAAGAATTAATTTCCTGTCATAAGTTATTAGTACACATGCATTATTATCGATAATATATTTATCCTGTTGAATAGATAGATTCTTGTCGCCGCTTTAGGACATGCTGTATATAAGGAAACATAAATTTAAACCAAATAAAGGCAATACCGGTTGTCTTGAAATATGTGTGTTGTCAGTACATATTTCAACTTTGCACTGTGACAGATCGGCTCTCACGTTTTTATATCGACTGGTATTGCAGAGAACTGCGTACTTTGAGATACCGACTGCATGCCGCACTCTACTTGTATGGAAAGTTGTTACGTTAATGGCAAATTACTGCTCAAGGATAATATTATCTCATGCCGCATACCTGGACTATATGCCGTAATTAAAAAAAAATAGGCCCCAATGCCAAATGAAAGGGCACCCTTTGAATATTTTTTTTACAAAGTTCTGAGAATAATTTGAGTAATCAATCATTCAAAAATATTTAACCCCCGTAATATGTCAATGACGATAAAAACATCGAAACCCCCAGGACCTTCCGTTACATTCTGTAACGCACTACGGCACTCTGGAATTAGCCACATCATTCGAGGAACACCTGGAAAAGCGTAGAAGCGACGAAAATCTTTTCTTAAACACTAGAAAAATCTAGCAGGTTGGATAATTTAGTTTTTGGATATAAATAACGCGGATCTAGGCCTCCGGAGTTGTCAGTTGACTGCTCAATTGAGTGCGAAGCACGCGCGAGCCGCGAGACGACGCCGTTAAAGAAGCGACAGATAAAGCGAATAATCGGGCGAAGTACCTAATTGGCGAAATAAATCAGAGCGATTAATACGAGCGAGAGTTGGATGGAATGTTCTTTTTAATATTAAATACATGTAACCTATCGATAATAAAGTGTTCATTTGTGTTAAGTGACTTTGTGCATTGAATAATTAATAAATTTTTCAAAGTTGTATATATGTTTAACTTGCACACATTTTTATACCTCACATATTATACACACCCTACATAATATGTGGAGTATACGAGTAAAGGCAGCAATATTCAAAATATTTAAAAAATGTTTTGAATAGTCACCGAAAATTACTTACTTACTTACTTACTATCACGCCGTTTCCCCGTGTTGGTAGGCAGAGAGGATAGAGCGCCATACTCTTCTGTCCTGACTGACATACAACTCTCGCCGTATACACATTCATACATCTTCGCATATAAGCGCGCCAGTTGTTGAGGCTTCTAACGGAACCATCTTCCAATATCTGGTTAATCTGATCATGCCACGTCTTCCGCGGTCGCCCTCTCTTTCTGGCGCCATCAACACTTGCATTATATATCTTTCTTACCATTCTTTCCTCGTTCATTCGCTCAATATGTCCAAACCATCTGAGCGACTCTTTTTTAATTCTATTAATTATGCTGAGATCAGCTTTACTTCGTTCCTAATATCTGCATTCTTTACTCTATCACAAATTGATTTGACACACACACGTCTGAGGGATCTCATCTCCACTGCATTCAATCTAATTTCGTTCCACTTCTGTCAGCTCAAGGCTTCGCTTCCATACATGAGTGTTGGTACCAGAATTTCATTATGTACCGCTAGTTTTGCCTCGGTAGACATATTTCTATTAGAAACTATTGCGTTCAAAGCACCGTTCACCCTATTCCCCGCAGTCACATTATAAATTTTATGTATCTATCCCTTCCAAAATCAAAAAATCATGAACACGAGAAATTATACATTCGATGACTGCGTTCAAATTTTTTTGCTGCCTTTGCTCCACATATTCAAAATGTTCGTAAAATACTTTGTGTGGTATAATCACTTCCTGAGTATGATAAGTCTTCTTTGAAATAAGGAAGAAATTGAATACCCGATCTTGTTCAGTAATTATCACTTTATTTATAAACAATCCTCTGCGTGCGACCGTCAGTGCCCGAATGGCGTCGCCCGTTTCCCCCGCTTCCTACCGCATGCATTCATCTCTTTCACACTATCACTACGCACTCCTCATATACCACTCTACCACACTTTGTATTCTAATATCACTCTAGGACCATCAATTAGGATCAATAATAAACGTTTGTTAAAAAATAATAAAAAATTAAACATGAACTATAATTAATTCATGTACGAGCACACAGTGGTAAAAGGTAAAACACATATCCGCGGGTAATGTGTCGGCGCTGACGCCGCGTCGTGCGAGTTAGGTGTGCTGGGCCCGCCCATGGAGTGAGGGACTCTTCCGCCCACTCCATTGTGCCGGAGATGATGGATGACCGTCAAGGTGACCCCGGAACACCTCATTTACATGTCATTACATTATTTTGTTATTTGTTGCAGAATTACACGCAACTCAGTAGACGTAATTCCACACACAGTCGCTCAAGGTACGATTTCAACCAAAAAAATTCCCGCTAATTAAAAATTATATTAACCGATCGCAAGAAGTCATGACAATCACAATATCACTGCTTAACTCAATTGTACAGGGTTATTTGGAAAACATTAATAACCTCGCAGGACTACATTCCTGCTTTGATTATGAGTCGAAAATGTTCAAGCTATCATGACCTAAAATCAATAGTTATGGAGTTATGCGACATCATTTTTTCTTTTTTTTTTCAATATTTCTGATTTATTTTTTGTAAAACGTTGGACTATCATTACAGTAACTTATATTGAATATGAAAAATTCATTCCCTTTAATACAAAGTCAAATAAAATAATAAAAACTTTCGAATTCCAATTGGAAAATTCATTCGTTTCAATACAAGTTAAATAAAATGGTAAAAACCCTGAAAAATTCCAATTGGAATGTTTTCCAATTTGAATTCAACGGTTTTTATCACTTTATTTAACTTGTATTGAAACAAACGAATTTTTCGTAATCGATATAAGTTATTGTAACGATAGTCCAACGTTTTACAAAAAATGAAAAAATGAATATATAATAAATGAATATGAAAAATGAATATGATAATAGAAATGTATGCTTACGAAAAATGCTTAAATGTCTTTAAAAAATAAAAATAAAGAAAGAAAGCTCTGTATCAATAATTGTTACTAATTTTCCGTGTCTAGTTTTCTGGGATATTCTGCCATGTATATTTGACCTCTCTGGCCGACGTTTCGGATCCCATTGCAGGGTCCATCATCAGGGCTGATGTGAAGAATATGTGTTGATGTCAAGTTTAAGTATTTACTGACAATACCGTACAGATTTCGGTACGGTTTGCAAGCCAATATATAAATTGAAACATGGTTCGAACCAATAACTAGTTCACTAAGCCAGGAAGTATATTTAGGAATCTATGGTGTTTGATTAATATGTAAGAAGATAAAATGCGTCCTAGAACAGGTTTAAACAATAGCGTAACACTTTGCATAAAATTAGGGTTGTCATATGGAAGACATGTGTCCATCTTTTTCATATAGAATATTATGTTCCTTCCTTCCACTTTGAAATATCCTCATTTTTACTCCCTTTAACTCGTAGCGTATGCTTGCTTTTCTGTCGAAAAAACTTTGGATCAATTTTTAACCCTTTTCCCGTGATCCAATCAACCTGAAACCTTGCAGGCAGACTCGTGGCGACGATAAAAATGATCTAACAAAAGATCTAACAATCTTTTCGTTTTAAAAAATTTAATAATTATAGTATAATTTTGCATTTTTCGAATTTTTTTATTACTCCCTTTCGAACCTTCGCCCGACTCAAGCCCAACGCGTGGAGTAAGCGCCAAACCTCTTTAAACTAGTAAATGAGAAAGGTAGTATAATAAAAACTTGGTCTTTATGGGTTAGTTTTTTTTATGATCAACTGAGTTCACTCGCCACTCGCGGTTTTTTGAACAGCAGAGGCGTTATCATCGATGACGTAAATCTGTTTACGATAAATTTTGCAACCTGATTTCAATCTTCCAATCCGATAAATAGTTGGTATCAGCACTATGCTACGAGATTATTCACATAGTATGTGGTCTATCGAAGGTTTGCCCAGAACGTTAAAAATTCCCTAACGTTAGAAATAGTCCATAGTTTCAAATAGCCCATAGTTTGAAATGGCACATCAAAACATTTTAATTATCAAAATATTCAATTTAAAATGTTGTTTTTTAAAATAGAAGGCTTGCGAGTGGATCGATATATGTACGAAAGTTCTTATGGGTTTATCTTTGTAGACACCAAATGTGCAGGGATAAACATTATACGTCGTGTCACGCGATGACCTTGGAATCCGCGAACTTTATACCTGTATAGCAATTTATGTAATTTTTTATTTATTTATTTCAGTATATATACGCCCATCAGAGCATTTACATAAACATTGGGTAATACATGTCGGTAATGAGAAATATAAAAAGAAAATAAAAAAAGTCATATAAAGAAATATAAAATGACATAATAACAGAAATATAAAAAGAGCTCTACAACTAAACTTAAACACAGAATCCATAATTTCATAAATCTATAAATACATCATATTTTTTATAGGATTAGCGATAATTACAGAAATATTAATTAAGAATTTTTTTTTTTATAGGATAAGAATACAAGAAAAGAGTGATAATTACATATATTTGAGGATTATTTTTAGACATAGAGGAAAGTTCATTGTTGATTAAGAATATTGCGAATTGTATGTTTGAATTTATTTAAATTTGTGGAAAAAACGTCTAACTGTTCAAATCTGTTAACAAGTCTGGGAAGCCTTTGAAGTGGTGAATTAAAAAAGTAATTAGTTGTCGCAGCTTCCAAGGCAAACCCTGCGTAATTTCTGGTTACTCGGGATGGAACTCGCAAACAGATTCGTTCCAACAGTTGTGGACAGTCGATGTTCCCGTTAATTATTTTGTGAAAAAAGACGAGATCAGCTACAATTCTTCTTATTTCCAATTTATCAAGAGAGCAAAATGATCTTAAATCTTAATACTGACTATAACCCGTCAAAAATGAGAAATTTTTTACAGTATATTTCTGCCACAAGTGAGAAGAGCGCCATCTACCGTCTTAGTAGCGTTAGTGACGGAATATTAGAAAATTATACTTTTTTTTTGCTTTTTAGAACTCATCGTTATTTACGGCATCTGCATTGCAATGCACATTGCTGCACAGCGAATTAAAAATATTTTAATATTTCGATATATTCATTTTTTTTTTTTTTTTTTTATTTCCATTTAAGTAAAATATAAAATTTTTCTTTCGACTATGCTGTCTCACTAGAAATATCTGTGTTGAGACAGGCATAGTTCACAATTGAATGTAGATACAAAACGTAGTATGTGCCTAGATATATAGTAAAATATTATATGTATTTGATGAAGTATATTGTATTTTAAAGTAACATAATAAAAAAAATTATCATTGTGTGTTAGTGTATTTGGGTAAGTGTGCCTATTTTATCTCTCCCCTTATTTCGGATCCACTGTTTTATTTTGTATTTTATGTTAGGGTTGTAAATTGTGGTTAGCCCAGGTAGCTTTAATTCACCAAGCATACAATTAAGTACGTTGGGTCCAAAATAGTTAATATAAACTGTTAATTTATAATATTCATTTTTATACTTTACGGCGTTTAAAAGTTATCAATCATAAAAAGTGTATTTCGTAACATCGCCTAATAGGGTAATTTCACATTTTACAGATATCAATGAAAATATATGAAATAGATTTAGAAAAATAAATTATATTTCCTAACTCAGGATGGATGGTGTGGGATAATGTTTTCATTCGTAATTCTTAAAATAAAAGTCTTAAAAAATTCGCTTCCATCAAAACGCGATGTGATTGGTCGTGACGTTGTTCGGCATGAATTAAAGATAAACAAACGTGATGATCTATGGTGTTTGTCACTGTAATTTGTTTCTTTTCTATGGCAACCGTTCGTTTTAGGTGTTATGTCATACCTACAATTTAAACTGACAAAGGAAATACAGGTTAAAATAAATAAATATTCTAAATAATACTTACATTAAAATGATCTTCACAACAAAACAGAGTGGAATAAGAAGAAAGTACTTCATATTTCTTCTCGTCTCGTCTCATCGCACGACACCACTTCTGTCTTAAGGGAGCACTCTTAGGCACAGTTATAAATAGTTTATCGGGAGTTTTCAGGGAAGAATTTCTACATTTGGGTACCACACAATATTTACAATACTTTTTCCCAGACATTATGGATGAAATACAAAAGAGCCGGCTTGTTTTGTAAAAAAACGAATGAATGTCTAAATACGCGACTGTGCTGTCACGTGGTAAAAGTCAGATTGACATGAAAACTGCCAAATTACGACACTTGCGAAAATAAGCGTTTTGGCGAGAGTTACAAATCGTGATTAACAAAATCGTTTTTTAATAAAACTTTACATAAACGTATTTTCTAAATCAAAGATAAATTTTTCTATTTAAAAAAAAAGTTAAATTACCCTATTGTTATAAAACCATTTTAAATTGCACTTAAACGTCACACTGGGATATTCTATCAGGTCATTAACGAACTGCTGATGGTATGTTAAAAAATTAAATAAATTACTTATTTCTTCAATTTTACTTTATTTTGTACTATCCTCCAATTCAATTGATTTCACAGCAAAGAGTGCCTTTTTTGCTACTGGTAACCCTTTATGTTTACGTACGTATAAGCAACCTCGTGTGGTTATATGAAATGTTTAAGGACACTGGTCATTATTGCTCAATGTGGGACAATAAATACCGATGTCCTCGCTCCATACTTAATGGTAATACTAGGAATCGACAGTCCTGAAGTCCTCAATTGGCTGTGAGGCGTGTACCCATCGTGTACTCTATCCATCCGACAATAACATATTTAATTTATACATATGGTAATGGAATGGCAAGTAAAAGAAATAGCGCACTATCTGAAACCCTTGTAATATTTCACAGAACAATCGAAGGATCGAGAACGGCCTACAGCAATCTAGAGTTATCTACAGTATTCACGGAACTCCTGGAACAACCCAGAAGCGACGGAAACCTTCTCCTTAATACCAGAAACGAATAGAATAGAGATTCGAAAAAAAACAGCGTTTGTTACAAATAGCGTGACTACGCCGCGGCGTGGAGAGTTTGCTTTGACAGTTCGTTCAGTGCGAAGTGAGTCGCGAGTCGACGGTCAGATGTGCGCTCAATCGTGAATTTCGGAGCGACAGATACCAGCGAAATAATCGGGCGGGTAGGTACTTACCGATAGTGGCGAAATAAATAAATGCGATAAATACTGCGTGCGAGAATTTAATGTTCTACGAGCGATATATTGCGAAATATATAAGGGTGATATACTGCGAAGTAGTGTAATATAAAGAATAGCGTTAAGTTTAATTCGTGTTAAGTGACTTTGTCTATTTAATAATTAATTAATAACTCATTATAAATCGCTCATTTATTTCCAGTGTGTGGCTGCCAAGATTATGCCAAGAAGATTTATGCCTAAGCATAAAAATGAAATACTAAATATTAACTTAACACCATTTAATACAAGTCTTTATTTTACCCCCAACCCTGGAGTGACCTTTGATATTACCACGAAAATGCAAGATTATAAACTCGAGAGTTCATTTCTCCATTAAAAAGGTCTTCTTTAAAATAATTTAATTGAAATATTATTCATTTTAAAAAACTATACAAACTGATTAATTTGACATCGACTGGTTTCGTTACTCCTGTGTCTTGAACCACACAGTAAAAAAATGAAACGAAATAAATTTTCATGATAGGATTAGGGAGAGGAAAATAAAAGCAATTTAAAGAGAAGAAGCAATGCATGTTAAATTTAAATAAAATTAATAGTAGGTACGAACATCAAAAATAATAATGATAATCTAAATATAATAATTTCGTTGTCTGTCTATCTGCCGGTCCGTAACGTAATGAATTACGATAGAATTATTACTTTGGAAAATTAGAGTATGACACGCAATCAGCCCGCGACTATATTATTATTTTATTTTATTTACTTTTAGGTTTGAGCGCAATAAAGTCAATTTAATAAAACAAATAGTTTTCTATTGGAATGTTCTTAGGTTTTCACGGCCACTCAGAATCTTCTGGTCTGTGTCTTCTGGGGTATTATGCCCTGTCATTACAACCTTTCTGGACGATATTTCGGCCCTGATGATGGACCCTGTAATGTCCTGATCAGCCAATAATGATGTACCCTGCAATGGGATCCGAAACGTCGGCCAGAAAGGTCGTAATAACACGGCATAATACCCCAGAAGACACAAACCAGAAGTTTTCTATTCATATATTTTCAGCTTCAATATCCTGCAATTATTGTCCTGAGATTGTAGAAATTGGCGATGGCTATATATCCATGGCTAGGAGCTCGCGCGTTTCCTAATGAAGATAATAATAATATTGCAATATTTATTTAAGGTTTCATAATCGTCTAGGTACCGTTAACTAAATATTTTTATACTAGGAACTGATAAGGAAAGTGGACGTATCGTTAGGTTAGATACAGAACTGCATAAACAGGCGTGGAGAAGTGGTGTTTATGCCATTTGGCACGTAGCTACCGAGACCCGTACCTGCTATCAACTCTGTTATTAATATCATATGTACTAAACATCGTGTTAATAGTGAATTCAGTGCCGGATTAGCCATATAGCAGAAAAAGCTTATGCTGCGGACCCCGCTATAAGAATATAAATCAGAATTCAAAACCCATAAAATTTATTTATCAGGGTATTTCAGCGACTGTACTGCGCTGATGAAGTTTTAGGAAATCAAACGCCTAAACAAAAATTTGAAAGTCAGGTGTTTACTGTCGTTTCTGATAATGTACTATCTGCCTGATTGACTAACAGCTAGCGACTGCCAGACTTACTTTATAGTGTCAAACCTAAAATACTTTTTCCACATGTTCACTAAAGTAGGTAAGAAGGTGTGGATATTATGAGGTGTGAGTTGAAAACAGGTAGATAATACAGGTTTAAAAAAATGTGTAAATGAAACGTAAAAATTTGGTTTTTTGTATGTTTAACGGAACAGTACTCGTACGATGATGGACGGAATCGCCACCACCGCACGCGGGTCGGGATTAGGAAAGAAATATTTTCCTTCCCAATCTCCGCCGATAATGATTGATCCCCTGATACCAGCTAATACACTAGGCTAAAGCTAACTATGTACACAGTAGACAAATTGTACTTACAGCGATTTCCTAGTATGTCGCGTACCGGTTCAATCTCCAATTCTCCCGGCTTCGTCGAATCCGGAACAGATCGATCTGTCTCTTCCCAAAGGCTGATGTGATCTGATGCGTCTTCGTCGGATTTGGATATCACACAAAAATAGAATGTCAGTTCTCGAAAGAAAAGAACACCGGCATAAACGCATTCCAACTATCACTGGGCGGATTTTTCAAAAGTTTAAATCCAGGCCAGCGGTTGGCGCAGAATACATCGGATGTCAATTTCGACCAATCAAAATTATTTCGCGGCCGGCGCCCGGCGGTCACGAAACAGTACTATATTAATGATTGTCAGACGCTTTTCGCGGGTCATTTCTTCCGCCAGACTCTTTGAATTTAAAACTCTATAAATAATCATGAGACTTACGTTACAGTCACAAATCTGAATTTCATATATTTTTTCTGGGTCTGTTGCCAGTGATATATTAAACCTAAAAATTCAAAAATGTCTGTTTTAGATGACCCATTTTTGAAATTTCAGTACCAGCCCAGACCCACCTACTAATCGAGGCGTTGTTTTCAAATGATGTTTTTGTATGTTAAAAGTGCATAAAATATATAGTTTTAAAAAATTTAATGTACTTCAAGAGTGTATTTATTAAGCCTAATAAACTCTACATCAATATTTTTATTCATAATCTCATAAAAAATTCATATAAATAGCCTTTTTTCGAATGCCCAAAGTTGAATCCTGCTTTAAGCCAGCCAAGATCGTAAGATCTTAATCTGAAACTTCGACAGCGACTGGTCAAATGTTATATATGGTCAGTCCTGCTGTACGGAGTGGAATCGTGGACCCTCAAAGTGAGTAGCATGAACCGGCTGGAGGCGTTCGAAATGTGGATACATCGGAGAATGCTCCGGATACCCTGGACGGATATGGTCAGCAACACAAGAGTTCTTCAAAGAGCTAGAGTGAATAGAGAGTTGCTGACAAATATCAAAATCCGAGAGGTATCGTATTTGGGTCATGTGCTCAGAGGAGAAAGATATGAATTGCTCCACCTGATTCTTATGGGCAAGATAGAGGGTCGTAGAGGTGTTGGAAGGAGACAAATTTCCTGGCTCCGCAATATACGCGACTGGACGGGCATAAGAAGTGTTGGAGAGCTGTTTCGTGCTGCCCAGGACAGGGACGCTTTCTCTCGGGTGATAGTCAACGTTGGGGGGACCTGACATGACACCAAAAGAAGAAGAAGATCGTAAGCCCTGTGGACGCCAAAAAAGACTTCCATGGATGCCTTCCCATATAAATAGTTTCGTCTCTGTGCGACATCAATAATTTATCTTTATTTGAGTAATGTGTGTTTGTAATAGTGGTGTTTTATTTTATTTCTTATATCGAACCATGAGCCTCTTGATAACGTTTGCTACGGGCCCCGCCAGCCTAATCCGGCACTGCGTAGATTGATGGATGCTTCCTCACTCAAGTGTTTGAAATGGAAAGTTATAACGTTTGCAAATGTGTTTAGGTTATAATCCCCATCCCCAATAATAATAATTTAGAATGTCTATCCGTAACCGTAACTTGAATCCAACAGCTGATCTCATTTCGTTTTCGAAATAAGTATGATTTCAAAACTGTTATTAAAAAATAAAATGAAACATTTACATGCTATGCTTTTTTAATTTATTTTTTTAACAGACCGTCAACAGGTCATTGATGACCCTAATAGATAGTCTTTGAGTGACATTAAAGTATAAAGTGTGAATATTTTCTGAAGATTTGAATATAATATAGTTACACAATACACTTTTTACGATCAATTAATAATTAATAATGAATTGAATATGATATAGTTACAAAATACAATTTTTACTGTTAATTAATAATTAATAATGAAAAATAATAAATTATAAAATAAATTGAGAATATTATTCAGACTAACGTAAATCACTAAATACAATTTTCGGAATAAGTTCCAGGTCAATAAGTTTTTAGACAATGCACTTTTTATGATAAATAGAAATAAATAATGTTTTAATGATAAAATGAATTGTAAAGTATATTCAGAAAAAAAATATCGCTAATCAATAATAAAAAAAAATTGCATACAATTATTTTACATACAGATTTTGTAAAAATACAAATACTCTGATTTTTTTCTTTTATATTTAATTTTTTTTTACATTTCAGTTTAATGAAAATTAAATATGTATGTCGTGGGTATTAATCATTAATCAAATATATCATTTTCTATGTAACAATGTTACTAACGCTACCATATGGTACAAATAATAATGAGGTGTATAAAATGAGGTAAAAAAATATAATTCTCTACTTAACAATGTCCATCACTAACGTTATCAAGACGCTACGCTACTGTAGATAGCGCTGTTCTCACAACCCTAGCTGGCGGCCGAAATATACAATAAAAAAAAGTAGGTCATTTTTGACGGCTTATAGCTAGTACTTATCAGTATCATTATTGGCTATCTTACACTTCTCCCAAAAATCTCCTCCATCTTCATCTAACTTATGCCAGAATCCTTCACTGCTGCAGCAGCCATCCGAACATCCCTGGGATCCATCCAGTTCAACCACCAAAATTATTCTGTATAATTCACAACACCTAGATCTGTGAAGGACAGACGGACTGCTGTCACACGAGGTGTAGTACCCAACACAATGGAGCAGAAGGACAAAAGCATGCTGCAATCGAGAAAAGGAAAAGAAGAACAGACAAGACAGATAAGTCAGATCTTCTTCTTCTTCTTCATCATCAGCCTTCGTCTTTCTACTGCTGGATATAGGCCCCTTCCTTATTTTTCCATTCTTCCCTGTTGTTAGCTAATTGTAGCCATTTCTTTCCCCCCACAGCGACAATATCATCGGCCCATCTCTTTTGAGGTCTTCCGATGGCTCTTTTATTTTCCCAAGGTCTCCATTTCAGAACTCTGGGAGGCGATGGATGGCCTCCCAGAGCCGTGATCTGGGGAACCACAAGTGTGAAGGACGAAAAGTTATAAGGACGATAGAGGATAAGTCACGAAAAATAATATTTTGTCGTCTCCATACTTGTTTCATCTATCGCGAACTGAGAAGATCGCATCGCTAACCGATACTAGCCGCGAATGACATTAGCACGCTCATAAGCAGGCCTGTTCACACATGCTCAAAAGATGCCCCTTCCACCCGCAAATCAAATGAGCATGCTCATTACTAGCAGTGTGCGTACACACATGCTGCATAAGAAAAAGAAGAGACGAGCCGCATAAGTCAGCCCACAGCTGTGATCTGAGGACCCACAAGCGTGAAGGACAGTCGATGAGGTTAATGATGCCACGACCACATCACATCACGACTACAGATTCATCTCCAGATACATCACAAAGATTAATAAATCGCAGAGTAAACACAAACCGACGACAGCTGAGACTCGCCGTATTAGTTTCTTTTCACACCAAAACGAGTATAATATAACAGTTGAACGACCAGCTAATGTGTTATTTTACGCACAATAAGCAAGTTCTGTAGTTTGGAGGCAAAGCATCGGCTAAGAGTTCATTTCCTGACGGTTTTCACGTAGACATGCTTGAAAAAAGTCTCACGTGAATTCTTGTACATCTCTCGTGAGAGTTGTATAAGAGTTCACAAGAATACTACGAGTGTATCATGAAAGAAATACAATAATACCACGAATTACTTCAGTTTTTCTTTTCCTTCATTCTTCACTCCTTAAACCCATTCAACTAAGTGAAATTACATTATTATGCATTGGAAAAAATAATGATTACAAATATAAACTACTATATCTTGTTTTTTTTTAGCGGACAATTATCAAAGAACCTGACACCTCCTAACTATCGTATGAAAATTCTCTTGATTTTTTACTTACGATATATTAGGTCCTTACATATGAAATTGACGTTTTGCCGTACTGGCAAATTTGATCTCAAATATCTTCTCTTTGGTTAGGAATTCCAAATCCAAATTTATACAGCTATTTACTCGTGTATTTGTGTTTTGAAAATTATAATTCATTTGTTTTTTCCTCAATTGTTTTTTTCTTTGCGTCACTCAGTTTACAAAATGAAAAACTTGAAATATCGCGTTATTTACGAGTACGAGTTCCACTGTGGCACCAGTGCTGCAGAAACGTCTCGAAGGATTAATGATGTGTATGGCGACAGTGCCGCAAAAAAAAACACAGTGCGTTTTTGGTTCCAACGTTTTCGTTCTGGAAATTTCGGCCTGCAGAACAAGCCCCGTGGACGGCCGGAGACCAAAGTTGATAATGAAGAATTGAAGGCTATTGTGGAAGCGGATCCATCGCAAACCACATCCGAGTTAGCTGCAGGCTGCGGTGTTAGTGATAAAACTGTTTTAATCCACTTGAAGCAATTGGGTAAGGTGAAAAAGCTTGAAAGGTGGGTACCTCACGAATTGAGTGAAGCAAATCAACAAACGCGCGTTGACTGCTGCGTTGCATTACTCAACCGGCACAATAATGAAGGGATTTTAAATCGAATCATTACCTGTGATGAAAAGTGGATCCTGTACGATAATCGGAAGCGCTCATCGCAATGGCTGAACCCTGCCGAACCAGTCAAACCATGCCCCAAGCGAAAATTGACTCCAAAAAAGTTACTTGTGAGCGTTTGGTGGACTAGTGCTGGTGTCGTTCACTACAGCTTTCTTACATCTGGCCAGACGATTACGGCAGATGTCTATTGTCAGCAACTGCAAACCATGATGGAAAAGCTAGCTGCTAAACAACCGAGGCTTGTTAATCGCTCTAGGCCACTGCTGCTTCATGATAACCCTAGACCACACACTGCACAATAGACGGCTACCAAATTAGAGGAGCTTCAATTGGAATGTCTAAGACATCCACCGTACTCTCCGGACATTGCTCCAACAGATTACCATTTTTTTCGAAATTTGGATAACTTCTTGCAAAGGAAAAAATTCAACTCCGATGGGGCAGTCCAAACCGCCTTCAAAGATTTTATTGATTCCCGTCCGAATGGTTTTTTTAGTAAAGGGATCGATGAACTACCTATGAGATGGCAAAAGTGCGTAGATAGCAATGGTACATACTTTGATTAAATAAATATATTATAATAAAAAAAAATCGTCTTTATGTTCCTCCCATACTAAACGTCAATTTCATATGTAAGGACCTAATATTTCAACAAAAATATCAACAATTACCCACTAGTTCCTCTGTGTTCCCAAAATTCACATCCTCAAAATGTTGACCAAAGTTATCAGTAGAGACTAAAGTATATCAGTAGTCACTAAAGGTCTAAACTAAAATCACCAGTTTTGGTTCTCCGATGTTGGTTTCTCCATTTATTATCACTTTATAACAGTCCAACAACTTAGTTGTCTCTTAATGTGAACAATTATAAATTTGTACAAAGTTGAAGAACAAGATAAGCGCGGCGGTGCAAAATTGAATTCTGGTGCCAACTGTATGGAGGTGAAGCCTGAAATTGGCAAAAGATAATTGACCAGACAGAAATATGGAAATCTCTTTACAATGGAGTGAAGAATTAACAATTTAGAAGAGAATGTGGATCGGTTGAGTTGATAGAATCAGGAAAGAATATATTTTATATCAATTATATCATTTGGGCGTATGGATTATATTACTGTGGAAACAATGGAAAAAATATATGTAAGGCAAGTAAATATGTCAAAGTCGGGAATAGACCTGGTGCTATCAAATAATATTGGAGGACTATTAGAAGCTTTCCCTATTAGAAGCTGCAACGATTGACAGGCATGACGTATGAAAGTGAACTAGGCAAGAATAGTATGTCAGCTCAGAAGAGATTTGTTTTCTGCCTATCCTAGCAGATAAACAGCATGATGATAAGTTAGTTAGTTTAAAAATTAAAAGGGGAAATCACGTGGTTAAGAAGCATTGTAAATGTAAAAAGTGACATAGTGCTTAAAAATACAGTAATAAAATATACTAAAAATACAGGCTGCAAAATAATCATTCACCAAAGACCTCAAATAACAATGATGCTTTAAACTAATATCGAGGTTGGAAAGCCAAAAAGACTTTAGTGATTATTCAAATATTACAGGAGAGAAAAAAAAAGTTCTGTCAATCTGATTTTGAGAATGTTTCTTTTATTATTGAATGATTTCCATATTTGTTAATCCAAAACACACATGGAAATCGTTTAATAATAAAAGAAATATTGACAAAATCAGATTGACAAAAGATTATTTTGCTCTCCTGTAAAGATCGAAACAATCACTAATGCCCTTTTGGCTTTCTACCCTCGATATGTATAACTTCTCAATAATAAAAACTAATGTATTATAATTATAAGCACCAGATGGTATTTTACACAATATACTTTATCATTTCATATTTCTGAACTAACAACAATGGCACCAAATGACTATTATGATGAATCCAAGTATATTATTACAAATCTTCATCAATCTTTTGACATAGGTTCGTTAAAATATTTGAAAGGTGCTCACTATTCATTATTTTTTATTTACTAGCAAACTTAAAAGTACGTGATACATACACCGAACACGCCACCCATCTACCACCTGTCAGAATAATGGATCTGGTTAAATGTTGTCACTAATCACGTATGTTCATACTTGATCTAATTAGAACACATTAGTTTATTTACTGTCTACACCATTCTTTTACCTATATTACCTGCTCTTGGTATTAGGCCAAGGATTGTATTTACCAAACCTGCAGCTTGTATATTCGGCTCTTAATCTACTTGGAGAAATAGAGTTAGAAATGTGAATTGATAATACATATTGTGTTAGGTGTAATGAGCCGGCAATATTTAAGGCATTGAGCATCCACGACTATTTCATGGGAGGGCTGTCGGGCTGCACATCCGGATGGGTCAAGAAGAAAGACGGTTCCCTCTCCAATTTCTCGCAAACTCTGGTGAGCGTTGGATACGGAGTCAGATCGAGTTTGTTTCTGAAAGAATTAAAAATAAAATGTAAGTAAATACAAAAAAATATTAAGCTTTTACTTATGTTTTAATTCAAGATATTTGAGCTTTTTTATACATTAAGAAATAAAAAATAGATCATTGAATGTTAGTTATTTTATGTTGAGTAGCCTTTGATAATGAAAATAAAATTCAACAATTATATCTGTGTCTAATGTATGAAAAATAATATTGAAATTTATTTTAACTCGACAAAATCATTCAATTCTTACTATGCATTTATTTTCTTACGACATATTTAA
>JADDOH010023787.1:0-17979 GCA_016648135.1 Agrypnia vestita | reverse complement strand
TTGTGACCAAACGCGATGATATTTTAACTTTATTTACACAATGTGCATCCACCAAGATCCATTGCTGGCAATGCAATAAAAAAAATCAATATTTTTTGCAGTCCTAGTAAGAAATTTGCTGGTCCAAGTGAGAAAATTAGCGTTATGTTTTTCTCACAAAATTGTAGATTGTGACCAAACGCGACGAAATTTAAAGTTTATTTTCACAGCGTGCATCCAGCAAGATCTATTGCTGGTAAAGCAATAAAAAAAAAATTATTTTTGCGGTCCTAGTAAGAAATTTGCTGGTCCAAGTGAGAAAATTAGCGTTACGTGTTTCTCACAAAATTGAATATTGTGACCAAACGCGATGAAATTTAAACTTCATTTTCACAGTGTGCATCCAGCACGGTCCATTGCTGCTGGCAATGCATGAAAAAAAAATCAATATTTTTTGCGGGGGGGGTCTAGTAAGAAATTTTTTGCGGTCCAAGTGAGAAAAATTAGCGTTATGTGTTTCTCAACAAAATGAATATTGTGAACAAACGCGATGTGTTGAAATTTAAACTTCATTTTCACAGTGTGCATCCAGCACGGTCCATTGCTGCTGGCAATGCATGAAAAAAAATCAATATTTATTGCGGTCCTAGTAAGAAATTTGCTGGTCCAAGTGAGAAAATTAGCGTTATGTGTTTCTCACAAAATTAAATATTGTGACCAAACGCGATGAAATTTAAACTTCATTTTCACAGTGTGCATCCACCAAGATCCATTGCTGGCAATGCAATAAAAAAAATTAATATTTTTTGCAGTCCTACGACTAGAAGTACGACGCATTTTATTGGAGGCGGGTATGTGCTTCCTAGGATGGCAGGCGTGCCGCACCAGGGATTATATTGGCGCAACTCGTTGTTTTAAGTGCCACCTTTACGGCCATCTCAGTAAATTCTGTAATCAGGCAAAAGAAACATGTCGACACTGCGCGGAAGAGGGACATAATACTGAGCAATGCCCTAACAAGGCCAAACCGGAACGGTGTGCTACGTGTACAAAATTCAAAAAGAGTGCCGACCATTCAACAGGAAGTGCAGTATGCCCAGCATACAAGGCGGCGGTGGAATTGGCTGTTAAAACAACCAATTATGGCTAGGAGAGGCATAAGGATCGGCCAGGTTAATGTCGGAAGATCGCGCGCTGCATCTCTTGAGATGCAGCGTGTGATTCAAGACTTAGATCTCTCGATTGCACTAATGCAGGAGCAATACACTTGGAAGAACAGATCGCCCGGGATTGAGGCACCGCTCTTGATGGTTGAGGAGGGAGTGTCGCCGGGTGCAGGTGTTATGGTCGACACTTGTCGGCTAAAACCGCTGTGCCTGTCACACCTCTCTGATAGGCATCGGGTGTGTGTATCTGTTATGCTGGAGGGGACCGAGATATACTTCATCTCGGTCTACTTCAAGTATGGCGACCCGGTGGGTCCCCACATCCTGGGATTCTCCCGTACTCTGGACAGTCTGAAAGGGAAGCATGTGATAATTGGGGGTGACTTTAATGCTCGCTCTCCTCTGTGGCATGATAATTCCACATCACCGGGGAGTTACGAACGGAGAGTAGCCGTTGAGGAGTTCATAGCTGGTTTTGGATTGAATATCCTCAACGAACCCGGCTATCCTTCGACTTTCTCTAGCGCTGCAGGAGGGGAGAGCAGCATTGATCTCACCCTATGTACGGATAATGTGTTAGGGCTTGTCGGGGAGTGGAAGGTGTTGGACGGGGTCATTAATAGTGATCACCGTCTGATAACTTTCGCTCTCAGCCTGACCCCGGTACTAATTCCAAGAGATACATGGAAGTTTAAGTCCAGAAATGCGGATTGGGATGCATTCGAGATTATTTTGAAAGATGAATTGAGTGACATCTATGAGAGAAGTGTTAGGAACCCAACCCTGGTTGGTGAGTACCTTAATTCCGCAGTCACAAGGTCGGCCGACTTGGCTCTTGGACGCACCCGACCCGGAGGGTCTTTTAAGGCCTGCTGGTGGACCAGAGAGCTATTTTCGCTTCGGGGTGCCTACCGACGGGCGTATCGGAGGTGTGGGGCTGTCCGGCGGGGTCTAGCTTCTCTTTCGGAGCAGCTGACCCTACAAGGGGAACTGCGTGCAGCAAGATGTGCTTATTCGGCGGCGATCCGTGAGGCGAAGCGAGCATCTTGGAGGAGGTGGGTCACGGAAGTGGGGAATGGTAACCCTTGGAAAGTGACAGGCCTAATCAAGGGAGGGGGAAAGAGTGCCGTCACTCTTCTTTCCGGGATTCTTCTCGGGGAAGGGATGACGACTGATCTTCCCTCAACCCTTGATGGGTTCTTAGGCAAACTAGTGCCCCTTGAGAGGGTTGACGAGGAGACGGACCATCATAGATTAGTCCGTATGTTAGCCCGCATCCCGACAAATACAATGCTTCTTGAGGTGCGAGAGCCCCCTCCCATAACTGTGGCGGAGCTGGAGAATGTTTTTCGTAATATTGGTCCAACGAAGGCCCCGGGGATGGACAGGATTACTGGGGTTATTGCGAAGAATGTCTGGAGATTCGCAAGAGATGAAGTTTTATTTGTAATGAATGAGTGTATGAGAGTGGGGCATTTCCCAACTATATGGAAGAAGGGGACTCTCTGTGTCATACCCAAGGGGAACAAGAAACCAAGGTCAGATGCAGGCGCGTATCGCCCAATCACGCTCCTTCCCGTTTTTGGAAAGGTACTTGAAACGGTGATGCGCAACAGGTTAGAGAGCAATCTTTCGCCTGCCTGCGACCGACAGTTTGGGTTCGTTAGGGGTAAGTCCACGGAATGTGCTATGATGTATGTACAGACATGGGTAAGGGACTGTGAGGAGAAGCATGCTATGGGAATTTTCCTGGACATCTCAGGGGCTTTTGATAATGCCTGGTGGGAGATGATCCTCGCTAAGCTGAAAGTGCGGCGGTGCCCGAGGTACCTCTTTGACCTAGTCAAGAGCTACCTCGGTGATCGAGCTGCTACGATCAGCTACGCGGGGGTCTCGAGTACCAGACATATTAATATGGGCTGCCCACAGGGTTCGGTCCTTGGACCGACCCTGTGGAACATACTTTTCGATGACATTCTTCGTCTACCGTTGCCTGAGGGGTGCAACATCGTTGCCTATGCGGATGATGCTCTGTTGCTCGTATCCGGACGAAGCCGCTTAGTGCTTGAGGAAAGGAGTAAGAGATCAATTGAGCTGATTGTGGACTGGTGTGCTAGAAATAAGTTGGCTTTGGCGCCTGGCAAAACAGTGGCCATGATGATGAAGGGTGGTTTGAGTCAGGCGAGGAACCCGGTGGTCAAAATGGGGAGTATGAACGTGAAATTTGCAAGAGAGGTCAAATGGCTGGGTGTAACGTTCGACCCATCGGGTTCTTTTCTCACACATGTTAAGGCCACTGCTGACAGAGCGAGAGATTTCTTTGCCTCCATGAAGAGACTTAGTGTCGCTGACTGGGGCATCCGGTCACCGGCGATGCGCCTCGTATATAGGGCGACATATGTGGCCCAAGTCACATACGCTGCTGAGGTATGGGCTCACAGGCTGAGGACCGGCGTGGTAGCCGCAGCTCTTAATCGGGGGCAGAGAGTACCCCTGCTGGCTCTGACGGGAGCATATCGGACTGTGTCCAGTGCGGCCCTACCGGTGTTAGCGGGGGTGCTCCCTGCTGACTTGGAGGTACTGGAGTTCAGCGCCAGGCGAAGTGTTAGGAGGGGCCTGGAGGTAAACTACTTTGGTAGAACCATCAGGCTCTCGGAGACGTTGCGACACCAGGTGTTGGGTCAGAGATTGAGAGAAATATCATGTATAGTTTGGCAAGAAAGATGGGACACGGCCACCACCGGAAGATGGACTCATTCCTTTTTTCCGAGGGTGGCCGTGAAGGAAAAGGGCAGTGGATATTTTCCGTCGCTGGACCACCACACTGTTCAGATGCTATCGGGACACGGAGAGTTCAGGTCGAAGCTTTTCGATCTTGGACTCTCCGTTGACCCGTGGTGTGCTTGCGGTCGGGTGGCCCAAACGGCGGAACATATCCTTTGGGAATGTACGATCATGAATGACGCGAGAGAGAATATGTTAGCAGGATTAACTGAGTTTGGAATGACCGTGACAGGACGTCCATCCAATGATGTCCTAGTGAGGAATGAAAGGAACTTCGGATGCTTCCGAGGGTTCATTCGGGTGTGGGTGTCCCGTTGGGAAATCCTGAGGGGATCTGTGCGATAAGTTTTCTTGTGTATTGGTGGTTTGACTCTGTCATTCCCCGGTGTTGTGTTAATGTGTGGGCTCCTGCATTGGACGAAGACCTGCCGGTCCTGTGCTTCCCTACCCGGATATCCAAATGTATTTTTTTTTTATATCGTCTCTTTCCCTGTTAAGGGGGTGTCTGTTTGACCTTACCCATCCACTGCCGCCACCGCGAAATTCGTCTACTATGTATTATTTTCTTCTTTTGTTATTACCTTTTCTTTGTTCTTGTATTATTTTTGTATTATTTTGTATTATTTCGTATTATTTTGTATTATTATTTTTCTTATTTTGTTATTTTACCTTTTCTTTGTTCTTGAATTTATTTATGTATTTTTTTATGCAATAAAGACGTATCTAATGGTGTCGGTCTGTGAATGGTTTTGTTTTTGCGGCCGTGCCGCCTCGCACCGGTTTATACGACCCGTGCGGGGCAGCACGGTCTTGCATTGTAGCTAAAAAAATGTCAACCTGGAGACGAATGAGAAGGACCGATATGGGAGCTTTTGCTCATAAAACGGTCCTGGGTAAGCGGTGGGTACCATTCACATTCACAGCCCATAATATGTGAGAAATATATAAAAATATACGGATTTACGACCCACATGCATAATGAGCGCCTAATGCACTTGCAGTCAGTATATTAACTTGTTCGTCAACACATGTGTGAAAAACAAGGAAATCACCAATACTAGCAATTTCGAATGTCCATCCGTAATTTCCTACACTCTGATCCTATCACTCTGACAACAGCTGATCTCATTCCGTCTTCAAAATTATTATGATTTCAAAATTGTTACTAAATAAAATGAAAACATTGACTTTAAACTTTTTTAATTAATATCTTCTCAATTAGATATTTTCTATTTTTTTAAATATTTCAGTTTAATGAAAAATAAAACTAATAAATGCATTCGTTACTATATAGCACATTATGTCATTGGTATTAATCATTAATCAAATTATATAATTCTCTACGCAACAATGCCCGTCTCTAACGCTACCAGATGAATCAAATAATAATGGTGTATAATAATATAATGAGGTATAAGAAGCGAAAAATCATAATTCTGTATTTAATAATGTCCTTCAGTAACGTTATCAAGACGCTAAGCTACTCTAGATAGCGCTGTTTTCACAGGCTTCACTGGCTGCCGAAATATATGCAGGGTTATTTGGAAAACATTAATAACCTCGCAGGACCGTATTCCTACCTTGATTATGAGTCGAAAATATTCAAGCTATCATGACCTAACAATAGTTATGGAGATATGCGACATCAAAGTTTGCATTTCTTTTTCAATATTTCTGACTTATATTTTGTAAAACGTTAGACTATCATTAAAGTAACTTATATCGATTACGAAAAATTCATTCGTTCCAATACAAGTTAAATAAAATGATAAAAACCCTGAAAAATTCCAATTGGAATGTTTTCCAATTGGAATTCGAAAGTTTTTATTATTTTATTTGACTTGTATTAAAGAGAATGGATTTTTCATATTATTTTACAGATTTTATACAGATTTTATATATTATACAAATTTTTCATATAGTTGAATATTAGAATCTAAATAATTATCATAGGAATATTACGAGATACATATTTAATTTCGATTTATTTCATAGACATTCTAGTTAAGTACAGCTTATTTCAAAGTACTGACTGCAAGCCGCTGATAATGAGGTAGGTATACTTTTCTTTAAAAGAGACTACTGTAGTGGAGTACCAGCAATATGATTTGTCTCTTAACATCTAATTATGAAATACGCCGTTAAGTGAAAAAAAAATTTAGGGCGTCTGGGACAAGTTCGCGATCCTCGAACCCCCAGCCCCGCCACCAGCTCCCCCCACGGAGTGCGGGCTCAGGCGGGTGCAGCACGACGAGCTGATCGTCTCGGGAGCCGGCGCCAGGCCCGGCGACTGGCCCTGGCACGCGGCCATCTCCAGGCTGAGGACCAGTGTGGCGGAGCTCATGTACATCTGCGGCGGGAGCTTGATCTCCAAGACGATGGTGATCACGGGTAACCTGTTTATTCTTAATTTATACTTGCTTTGCCCGCGCGGCTTCGCGCGCGTAGATTTTTAGTAACTTTCACTCATATTTTATAAATTTGTGTATTGATCTTATCATATATCGTCGTGGACTTTTTTATAGAACTTTTTGAGTTCTACAACTTCTCCATAGAAAGTATTTAAATGTCTCTTACCGTTAAGGCAGAGTTCGTAAAAAACGCATCGCTCGACCATTTTTTCGTTAGTTGTAAAATGGGTCACTACAAAAAGCCCTTTTATTTAAACAGGATAATATATAACCTATGCCCACCCTGAAAGTCCATTCTAAGTATTGGTGAAAGAATTTTTGAAATCAGATGAATAGTTTCGGAGATTACTTCATACCTCCAAACTTACAAACTTTACCTCTTTAAACTCTTATATTAGTATAGATTAGTTTATTTTCCTTTAATAGGTTTTCTTATAGCCATTGATATTCGTATACAACAATGACGTAATTAGCTAGTGCCTTTGTAAATTACAAGACACCGTAATATTACAGGAGTAAGTACAATACATGTGTTGGTTAGATAGTAATTCGAGTAGTCGTGTGTTGTGTGTGTGTGTGTATGATCTATATATTAATATATTTCGTAACGTTAGAGGTCTAAGTAAATTACTTTTTTGTTAAGGATGTACTATAGAATCTGTGACATCCTACTTAATTACACATTTCCACACTACAATGTCGAAAAATGTATTAAATTGATTTTGAAGACACCAGAAATCGCGCGTAATGCACATGCGCACCGAGATCCATAGTTTAAACTTTCTTCGCCAAGTTCAAGTTGATATAACCGGCCCTAACAAGCTGATATTGGGTGTAACAGAGCTAGTCCATAATACTTACAAGTAAATTCCCGCCTAAATTATAAGTTAATATTAATTAACATCTGTCAATCGGATTATCGTGAACGTAATTTATTTTGAATATTAAAAATTAATTTGCTTAAAAACGTAGGAAGAAAAATATTAAAACCTAGTATATAAATAGAAAAACTCTGGTTTCTATTACTTAAAGGTTTCAATAATTTAACTCTAATTCATTGTAAAATTATATCGTCAAGAATCCTTGAAAACCATCTAAAAATTTCAAAGACGATTACTATGGCAAAATTGATATCGCCGTCTTCCGGAAAGGAAAAGTTCCGGGTTAGTATTTCGATAGTGACAAAAAAAAATCATGCATAAATGATCGAAAAATTACGTAAATGTGCTAGGCTGCTGTAGCGAAATTGGATAACGCGCCATTCTCGGATAGAGTGGAGGTCCTTGGTTCGAATCCCGGTAGCAGCTAAAATATTTTTTCGTTGACTTCATTTTTCTGTATGCCTTTTCTAATTGATTAATAATTTTGTTTAGATGTTTTCTGATTTTTAAAATTGATTAATATTATTTGTTTTAAGTTAAATACATCCATTTTTATTATTATTTCAGCTGGCCACTGCGTGGTGGAAAACGGTGCTGTGGTCATTGCTGAGAGGCTGTTTGTTTCATTGGGGAAGTACAATTACGTGGGGGGCGATATCGGCTTACAGGAAAAGGATGTGAGTCGTATTTACATTCAAATGTAATTCTCATTCAACATTTCTGCATAATGAAAATTTATCTCGTTCCCTTAATGAACGACCTTAGCAAGTTGTTAACATTCATCGATCCACATTTCTTTACGTTAATGGGTTACCCTGGGAGCTTGAAATCTAGTAATAAATTGGGTGATTTTTTTTATAAGAAGGTGATTATATATTTTTATTTGCATTTTTAAGGTACCTACATACATATAAAACTATTATTTTATTTGAAATATTTTTGACTAAAATAAATTATTATCTCGCAGTGACGAAGCTATTTATATGGGAAACGTGTGTGAAATTCTTTACAGGATTTCTTACATTTACGTTTACTTCCTTATACATTTCCCGTATAAACAGCTTAGAAGGAATAGACCAGAAGGAATGTATATTTAATTACGCATTTTTATATATTGTTGCGCGGTATGATCGATAATCCTGAAATTATGCGGAGCATTGGTTTGTATGTAAATGATTATTACCTTAGAGAGCGTCAGCACAAATTGTTTCACATTCCGATATTCAGGACCAACCTGCCGATGGTTATGCCTGTTGGAAGAGCTACCGCTATGCTGAATATTCGCTTATCTCGCATGTTGGCACTTCTTCATTCTTTCTCCATTTGAACACGCGAGACCGAATTGCTCTACACTTATTGCAAATTGTAATGACTGACTGCGAAAAATAATGTAAATGACGCTGTTACGCACAGAAGGCGAACGGCAATGATTTAATGAACTTGTAAATAAGGTGATTGCACGATCCGACGCCTTGCCGCAGACACGCGAGCTTTACATGGAATTAAAGTTATAATTTAATTAATCTAAAATTTAAGAACTTAGAAAATTAAGAAATTTCACTTTTTAAAAAATTAAAACTTGGAAGAAAGGAGATGAAAATAAAAACACAGGTTGAGGCTATGAAATAGCGGTGCTCTGAACCGGCAGAGTGACGGGCATTACGACCGTTAAAGCACACGAAAAAGAGAAAATCTCACATTGCCTGGTCCATTTCACCGTCCTTTGTTAATATCTAAAAAATAGACATAACGGGAATTTAACGGTCAACATGGGATTAGTGATGGAGTGGAGAAACATCTTGAGATCGCCCAGTGGCGAATGGTGCTGGACCACGTATCCCCGAGCGGGTCAAAGTCGCCGGCTCGGGCGATACCGTGCCGGTGCAGCGTCATCAGCGGATCATCTTGCCAGTCTAGCTAAGATTTCTCTCGATCGGAGAGGTGTATACATATGAAATTAATATCAATTTGAGCGCTTGGCACATCCGCATATAAATTTAATTAGGACTAATGTGTCCGGATGTGCCAGCGATCGCAAATCGCCTCAAAAAGGCCGATTCCTGTCTCTCGATGTATCTCCCTCAAAACTTATCCGATTGTTTATTTTATAGTGAATTCTGACAGTAAGTGACATGCCAAATCCAACGGTATACGACATGCCAGGTTTTGTGCACTTTTTACCAAATTCATCTCGTGAATTTTTCTGTAATACGGCGTGGCAGACTCGCCACGTGCCGTTAGCGTCTGGACCATAATCCAGTGGCCTCCCATTGGAGACCGAATGCGGTCTGTGAACGCTGGACCGCTCGAGTACCTAAGCGGCTTCCTCTGAATCTATTGCGCAGTTAGCAAAAAACTAGCAAAAACAGTATATTTTAATGTTATATTTAATCCGCGAGATCGGCCGTCATCTTCCAAAGTGAGATACGTTTCTCGCGAATTCCTTCAATGCACAAAATCTCTTTATCTCCCGTCAGTATTCATCATTAATAAGACCACCAAATCCCAGTCAGTTTATTCAAAAAACAAACAATATAAAAATACAAAATAACTTAAAACTAACATATAAAAACATACATAAAATTACACAGTCATAAACATAAAATTATAACCCATACAAATTTCTTAAAATTACACAAGGCAGGAAAAATTATCAAACATACAATTTTGTTGAGGCCTCAACGATATAAATTATACACCATGGTAAATACACATAAAATTGCATACATCAGATGGCAAAAACACAAATACAATGAGTCATAAACAGGATTAGGAGTCAATGAAATCAGTATACACACATGGAAAGTTTTTTCAAGATTTTAGCAGGAGCCTGAAAGCTCATAGCGGCCCGGTAATGAGCTTTCAGGCTCCGCCTCCACGTCGGCCATCAGCGGCCGTCGGCCCATTCTAATTATTATTTCATTTATATCATTTCGTGGTACTTCCCTAATGGCTTTTACGATATTGTGGTGTTACACACGAATATACGCGCACTTTAACGCATTGTTTTTGTGCGTCGACGTGGGCCACATAAGGGGGCCGCCAAGCTGATTTCCCACGCGGAACAGATGCCCTGAATACTATTATGGAAAATAGGAATCTGCCACACGAAACAAGACTAGCAGTTCATAAAAGAGTTCTGATGCCAACTCTAATATATAAAAGTGAACACTGGATTTGGACAAAAAATGAATGGATACGGTGGAAGTGCTTAGTAGTGCTCCGTGTTTGGAAAATCTTTGAGAAATTAACAAATTAGGTATAAATATTTAGGAAAGGTTCGGTGTTCGATGAAATGAAGGAGTGATTGGTTGTTATTGTTTATTTCTTCCCGGAGATATGCTCCGGGACCAAGTGAAGATGTACAATCTCCCTAGCTCAACCCTTTTGTTCTCGTATATTTACGTAGATTTTTATTATGTTGTTCACATTAACAAGTCGCTAAATCGAACGAAAAGTACATTGTGCAGAGTTGGACAGGTACCGCCACAAATGTAATGCTGGCTCCAGCATAGGAGATAAATTAAAGAAAGGATCATACGAGCGAGGAAAAGATGACAATAAAAAAATATTTTAGACGAGTGTTAAAATATCAAGAACAGAAGCGTCAGCGAAAGATCTGGCATGATCAGTTAAACCAAATGATGGGGGACGGAAAGTTTCATCTACTGATGAGCGTACATGAGAAGATCTATGAAAGTGGACGAGGCAAAATTGGTGTGCCAGGATAGAAGAATGTGGCATTCTATCCTTTGTACCTACCCCTGCGGGGTAACAGCGTGAGGGTCAGTTAAATAATTAGTCTGTGAACTAGTTTAGCCAAGGCTCATAACATTAACACAGTCACCCTTTTTATAACCTATAGGTACGTAATATCTTTAATTATTTTGAATTAACTGAAATTCAATAAAAATATATGTAATCTATACTTCCTTCCTTAACTGGTAATCAAGAAGCAAGGGAATGAAATTTCAATCTGTAAAAAAAGGATTAATTTATTAATCACAGATCGACAGATAATTATTATAAAATGCACCATTTTTGTAAATATAAATTAGACTAGCTGTGCCCGCGTGGCTTCGCACGCGTAGATTTTTAGTAACACTGTTTGGATCGTCACAGAACTTTCGCGAACCTTCTAGAACATTCTACTTCCGGAACTTTCAAGAAATTTATTGAATGTACAGGAACCTTCTGGACACACCGACACATTCTGCCACTCAGTTTAGAAACTTATAGAACTTTCAGGAATTTTCTAGAACCTTCTCCTTCCAGAAATTTCTAGAGCAGGTTTTTCCAGAACCTTCTAGACTCAGCTATTTTGAAACAATCTGAAGCATTTGCGGCCTTCCATAAAAAAAACAATGTGCCAGAAAGCACATTTTCGTCACCCACTCCCACCCACGCTCAGCCACCCCCACCAAACTCGCATATTTTCGATGTGACACCAAGGGCTATCCATCACCATAACCACCGGTGGGTGGTTGTTGCTGGTTGTGGAGAAAACTTGGCGGATAGGAAAACACAGGTCTCTATATATATATATATATATATATATATATATGTAACAAAAGGAACTTCTGGACTCCCTCGCGTTTTCTGTAAATGGTCTCCGTGAAAAGACCAAGGCCGACGTTTCGACACGGTATCACGTGCCATTGTCAAGGCTAAAAGGCCTCAAAAGTTGCGGACTAGCCGTACTTGTTCGCGGGTGACATGAAAGTCTCCCACCAATAAGGCTGTCGTACTTCGAGTTCAGTTCAGTGTAACTAAATCGTCGCCATGTTTCATGTGTCAGTTGCGAGCGAAACTAACGCCATCTCTGATTCGAATTGTGAAGTTCAATTTATTTGCCCTCAAATTGTGCTGTACTGGCGCCCTCTGTGGTATCGAAACTCGCTTGACTATTTTCTACAACTTTTTTCTTTTAATCTCTGCGATCTTCGTAATTTATCGGCAGGTATAGGTGCTGAGTCATGCAAAGTACTTTGTCTACTTGTGCTGGGTGATTCATGTATTACCGGTTGGATAGCTAGAGATTTTGAAGAAAGATGATGTGTCGGTGCAGTTGGTGGTATCGTACAAGAGACAACTGGTTTGGTGATGGTATTTTTCTGAGTTTTAAGTTTTCGTTTAGCGAGAATCGGTTTCCAAGCCATAGGAAGTCTTCGGGAATCATCTCGGGTGTTTAGACTGTATGGTCTTTTCTCGATTTCTATCGCTTCTCTATATACTCGATGACTCTCTTTATTTAATGTCACCAATACCTTGGCATTGTCAAAGTCTATATTGTGTCCTTCAGTTATCGTATGCTGGGCCAACGTGGATGTACTTTTTCGACGTTTTACGTCAACGCGATGTTCGTCTATTCTCGCAGATGTTTTTCGATTTGTACGTCCGATATATGTGCCTTCGCATGTCTTGCATGGAACTTCATATACACCATGCGCTTCCAAAGGAATGTTGTCTTTTATGTTTCTTAATACTTGAGAAACTTTCCGTTCAGCATGAAAAATGGGCTTGATGTTATTGTTTTTTTAGGACTTTTCCAATCCTGTCTGTGACGCCCTTAACATATGGCAGAAAGGCAATTCCTGAAGGTTTTTTCGTTTCTACACAATCTGTGTAAGACCTAGTTTTTCGTGTGAAAGCCTTTCGAATCATATGTTCAGAGAAGTTGTTGCAGCGGAGAGTTTCTTTAAGTATGGTCATTTCGTTTTCGATATTTTCATCGTCTGCTAATTTCTTGGCCCTTGCGACTAAAGTATTTGCTACGGAAGCAATGTGCGCAGGATGATGATGAGAAGCAGCGTTGAGATATCTATTGGTATGGGTTGGTTTGCGGTAAACCGTATGGCTTAGTGTCCCGTTGGATTTCTTTGTCAAAAGGATATCTAAGAAAGCTAGTTGTTTGTTATATTCCAGTTCCATGGTAAACTTGATTTTGGTATGTATTCCATTTATGAAATGTAGAAAGTCATGTAGTTTAGTTAGACCATGGGGCCAAATTAAAAATATGTCATCTACATAACGGAGCCACAATTTTGGTTTGTTTGCCGATGAGGTTATCGCTTGTTCCTCGAACCATATCATAAAAATATTTGCAATAGCCGGTGAGAGTGGAGAGCCCATTGGTGCACCGTCAATCTGTTTGTACATCTTTTGGTCAAACAGGAAATAGGTATTTTTCAAACAATGTTCAAAAAGGGCGTAGATCTCTTCGGGTGGTTCTAGTTTATCTTTGATTATCCTCAAGGTATCGTCGACTGGAATATTAGTGAACAGGGAGACTACGTCAAAACTTACAAGGAGATCTTCATCAGCTATGGTCAGGTCTTTTAAGAGCTGTATGAAATGCTCAGAGTTACGTACGTAAGATTTGGCGTTTTCGACATACGGCTGCATTTTCTTAGCGAGGTATCGCGCCACGTTCTGGGTTGGAGAGCCTACTGAACTTACAATCGGTCGAAGAGGGGTGTCCTTTTTATGTATCTTGGGTAAACCATACATTCTCGGACATCTAGAGGATTTCTCTCTAGGTATAAGTTCAGTTTGTGTCTCTGGTTTCAATTTTGCGGCAAGGATTTTCGCTTTGGTGGTTTTTTCAAGATATGTAGTGGGATCCGACTTATGAATTTTATACGTAGGGTCATCTAGAAGTGCAAGCATTTTGTCTTTATATTCTTTTGTGTTCATGACCACTGTAGCGTTGCCTTTGTCGGCTGGCAGCACAATTATATCTTTATTTTGTCTGAGTGATTTTAGAGCACGCAATTCTTCTCTTGTCATATTGGGTGGAGGAATTTGTGCTTTCCTTAGTATTTCACTCGTCTGTTGTCGGATTGTCTCGGCAAGCACATCAGGGCTTCTCTCTAATGCTGCTTCTACTCCAGTTATAATGTCCTCTATAGGTATTTTTGAGGGAGCGATCGCAAAATTAAAACCTTTGGCCAAGGCAGATGTAGTGGTAGAATCCAGAAATGTATCTGACAAATTATGAACAACTTTTTTAGGATCTAACTCTTTTCTTGGTTGTGTGCTTTTAGAGACAAGGCGTTCAAATTTATTTTGTTGTCGTTTTGTGTCAAATGCAGTGTTGATATCGGCTCTTTGTTCTGTTAAGAAGTCTAACATAAACTTGGATGTAGTTTGGATGTCAGGAGACTATGTGAATCATAGAGCTTGAAGTTAATTGCATCTAAATGTCGTCGTAGGTCTTGAATCGATGCACGTAACAATGCCAAACTTGCTTTGTACAGGATCTTATCAGTAGCCTTTGTTCGTGTGTGGAAGGTCAGTTTCATAGAGACCGGAACTATGCCGTTGTCTCTGCAGCGTTTGAGAAAGGCAAGATCACAAAGTAGTTTCGCCCTTTTTAATTTCAGCTTCTCGTAACTCCGGGTGTGGTTGTTAAATTCCTCTCCATGAAGGTTTATAATGTTTTGCTTGAGGTTTCCGCGAGCGTTATTGTATGTAACAAAAGGAACTTCTGGACTCCCTCGCGTTTTCTGTAAATGGTCTCCGTGAGAAGACCAAGGCCGACGTTTCGACACGGTATCACGTGCCATTGTCAAGGCTAAAAGGCCTCAAAAGTTGCGGACTAGCCGTACTTGTTCGCGGGTGACATGAAAGTCTCCCACCAATAAGGCTGTCGTACTTCGAGTTCAGTTCAGTGTAACTAAATCGTCGCCATGTTTCATGTGTCAGTTGCGAGCGAAAACTAACGCCATCTCTGATTCGAATTGTGAAGTTCAATTTATTTGCCCTCAAATTGTGCTGTACTGGCGCCCTCTGTGGTATCGAAACTCGCTTGACTATTTTCTACAACTTTTTTCTTTTAATCTCTGCGATCTTCGTAATTTATCGGCAGGTGTAGGTGCTGAGTCATGCAAAGTACTTTGTCTACTTGTGCTGGGTGATTCATGTATTACCGGTTGGATAGCTAGAGATTTTGAAGAAAGATGATGTGTCGGTGCAGTTGGTGGTATCGTACAAGAGACAACTGGTTTGGTAATGGTATTTTTCTGAGTTTTAAGTTTTCGTTTTGCGAGAATCGGTTTCCAAGCCATAGGAAGTCTTCGGGAATCATCTCGGGTGTTTAGACTGTATGGTCTTTTTTCGATTTCTATCGCTTCTCTATATACTCGATGACTCTCTTTATTTAATGTCACCAATACCTTGGCATTGTCAAAGTCTATATTGTGTCCTTCAGTTATCGTATGCTGGGCCAACGTGGATGTACTTTTTCGACGTTTTACGTCAACGCGATGTTCGTCTATTCTCGCAGATGTTTTTCGATTTGTACGTCCAATATATGTGCCTTCGCATGTCTTGCATGGAACTTCATATACACCATGCGCTTCCAAAGGAATGTTGTCTTTTATGTTTCTTAATACTTGAGAAACTTTCCGTTCAGCATGAAAAATATATATATATATATATAAATATATATATATATATATATCCTGTAACCTATTGGGCGTCCATCATGGACGAAATTGCATATAATGTGGCGTCCACCTGCTTATGACGTCCGTATATCGGACGTCAGATGGGAGAGTGTTCGCAATGGGCGCGGATTGTCTTTCTGATGCCATAAACGTAAAAAAAAAAAAAAAAAATTGGACGTCAATTCGCTCCCAGTTTGGCTATTCTCAGTATATCTGTAGTTCTGCAAATTTTCGTTACAAAAAAAGCAGCGCTGTCGGCATTATTCCGAACATTCATTGCTAGCCGTGTGTGACGTCCAACTGCGCGTCGAGCGAAAGTTTGAAATGCGACGTTGCCACTTGCTGGATGCTTTTTCATTTAATTTTTATATTCACGATTTACGAGAACTCGTACGCATTCACTTGAATGAAAAAGTGGAGTCCGCTTTTGTACTCCATTTAATTCGTGGCGTCTGATTATTTGACGCAAAAACTTTGGATCGATTTTTAACCCTTTTCTCGTGATCCAAACGAGCTGAAATTTTGCACGCAGACTCGTGGGGACGTTCAAGAAGATCTATCAAATTTTCGTTAAAAAAATTTAATGATTATAGTATAATTTAGGATTTTTAGATATTTTAATAGTTTTTTAACATTGGAATCATTACATAAATGTTTGATTACTACCGTCGGCGGCGGCCCGATAACGTCGCGGAATATTTTCTAAATTTGCATTACTATATATAATTATATTTATTATTCATTATATTAATTACTACAGTATAATAGGTACTTCACTATGAATTTCAAAAATTTATGACAATTGGTTAACAGAGATAGAGAATTTTGACATAGATATTTGTCTAGACATGTTTCATTTTCAGTCAATCAATTATTTAATTACATGATGGTAAACTTAATTTACAAAGAAAGGGAGTAAAATAAAAACATGGTTTTTATGGGTTACTTTTTTTAAGCTAAATATCTAAAAAAAAATAATCAGAAGTTTAAAATTGAAATAAAATAAAATTAATCCCAGGACTTGAAGATAAGATTGCAGCATTATTTTATTAAATGTTTTAGTCGATCGGTATCTACTTATATATATAGTCGATATGAATTAAGGTGTAATTGAGTACTTAACAGGTGAATGATTTTTATTATGAAGGGCTAATTGCCATGTTACCTTTGATACATGTATAGTAAAAGTCCGTTAATTAAAACAACGATATTTCGTACTTTGTATTTATTGCCGATTTTGAGGATCCAAAAATAACTTTTCCCTATAAATTCTACCTTTAATTCTAAAATACGTGAAATGCGTACATCGTATCAATTATTGACGTATTATATATGTATAGTATATAGACACGTTATTCCCATACTAGCCGGCTTTCATATTTATGTAGCAAATATTCCATTGAAGTATACAACAAATCATATAATCACGTAAAAATCAGGTATTTGAAGTCACGGTGCCTAAAATAACATACTCATTCTTACAATAGTGTACGATACTCTGTTCCTTTTTCCCCGGGACTTTTTTTCGGCGTACACGCAGTGTTTGTGAAATAAGTGTGTTGTAAATATAATTTAGCAACTATTTCAAAACACGAATCTTCACTACATTCCTGGCTTTGTAGATGGGTAAGTATACACTAGGAAATGCAATCTCGCGAAATCAATAATATCAATCTCGCATACAATCAATTAAATTCTAATAATTATTTTAATTTCAAAAGTTATAAAATGGTACCTACTTGCTTTTTCCTATACTTACTTGTTGTTAAAGATAAATAAAAAGGAAAATAATTTTAATATCACTGTATTTCAAAAGGTAATTAAAGTTTTTTAAGAAATAATCAACATAATAAGCAATACGTATAAAAGAGGGGGCGACCGCGGAAAACGTGGCATGACCAGATCAACCAGATACTGGAAGATGGTCCCGTTAGAAGGCTCAACACCCGGCGAGCTTGCATGCGAAGATGTATGAATGTGGCTGAGGCGAGATTTGTATGTCAGGACAGAAGAGTGTGGCGCTCTATCCTCTCTGCCTACCCCCAGGGGAAACAGCGTGATGGTAAGTAAGTAAGTAATCATAATCAACATCAACAATGAAGTTACTTTAAAAAATGTTTGACTTTTATGCTTGCTTTTGAAAGTAACTTCGTAAGAAGCACTGATTGCTGCATCATAATCGCGTTTAAAGTTTTTGTTTTTAAAAGGGTTCAGAAATCTAAACGGGTAGGCCTAGAAACTTGAAATAACATTCGTATGATAGCTGTAAGTTTATTTTATAAATTATTAGAAGACTGTAAACTAAAAA
>JADDOH010023786.1:0-135061 GCA_016648135.1 Agrypnia vestita | reverse complement strand
CTTATCTAATAAATTATTTGAATAAAGAAGGATTTTACCTAGTATAAAACGCGGGTTTGGTTGGTTTGGCCTATGTTTTTACTGTCATAATCTCCACAAGTAATGTTATATATCCCACTCTTATCTAATAAATTATTTGAATAAAGAAGGATTTTACCTAGTATAAAACGCGGGTTTGGTTGGTTTGGCCTATGTTTTTACTGTCATAATCTCCACAAGTAATGTTATATATCCCACTCTTATCTAATAAATTATTTTTGGTTTTTGAATAAAGAAGGATTTTACCGATGTTGTTACCAGTATAAAACGCGGGTTTTATATGTACGGGGAAATTGTTAGTACTTTTATTGGAAACTGGGCCAAGATATAATATTTTCCGCCAATGACAATCAGTGCGGTTTATGCAAATTTTGTTAGTTCTCTCAAATTTATAAATAAATAGTTAATCATATATCTGTTCTTAAATAGGTTTTATTTTAGCGTTGTAATTAGATGATTTTTTCTTGACTAGTGATAAGTTATTAGATAACGTATTACACAAGTACTAATGGATCACAATATCACGCGTGACGTGACATGATAGAATGCTATTATATTGACAGATGTCACTCTGTGTCCAGCTCACCGTACTTCCAATCATTAACTTAATTATAATCATTAACTAAATTAATAAACAAGATCAGCTGTACGGCTGATGAGACCAAATGGCGTAATTAGATCTCCGCTTGGACTATGAAATGGAGCGTAATTGTGAATTATTAAATAATTATGTTTTCCGTCTGTCGTTAATCTGGCCTCTGATCCTTGTACCCTCCGATACGAGATCTTGGATTTCTACCCTGTTAAGGGTGATTGGCTGTCAAAAGCAATGAAACCGTATCAATCATTCTAATCTCAGCCTACCAAAATAAATGAGCAGCCGATTACATATTAATTGACGGAAGATTTTATAATTTAAAAAATATTTTTTAAATAATAAAGAAGTGAAGGGACAATGAGGGTAAAATTTTGGATGGCAGACTTGCGGCCCAATTCCGCTTTGCAGTGCTGGGTTGCACAGTTGCCTTTAGCATTAAAAAATGCCAACCTGGCGGCGAATGAGTAGGACCTATGTTGATGCTTCATAATAGGACGCACAGACACCCATTGAAGAAAGCATGTTGATTAAATGTCTGGACCCATACGAACGAGGAAGTGTAAGTGTTAATCCAACGTGTAGGGGCGAAAAAAAGGATCTAGGTCTTACAGCTATTATACAGTGATTAGAGGTGTAGAGGTGTAGGGAGGGGAGACTTAACTGCGCACTTATTATTGATCACGTAATCTACGTGTGATTCTGAATACTCACCCTCGAATACTAGTTATATGAATACTGCTGAAATGCTTAAAAAATTTTTCGATCTACTTTTATCGAATAATGCATAACTAATGAGTTAAGATTACGTTTTTCTGAACATAAAAATTAAAAAACCAAATAATTCTCGGACTTACGAATAAAATAGTAAGTCTAGAAAAAAGGTCGAGCTTGTTTTATTTGGCTGATATTATAAGGATTAAAACTATTTTAACTAAATTTTAACTAATGAATTCTATTCGGTCCTGGGTAAGCGGTGGGCCTGCCCTCATTAGATTTTATAATTTTATTTATATGTATTAAGAAGAAAGATTATCAATAGGTGATGACTACCCTGACAGGCAGTCTTAATGTGATGATAAAAATGTTAAATTGTCAATTTTTGTGTTTGAAAATTTAAAATTAAATTTAGACAGTTAGGGCTGGATGTATCCACTTGGATTATGGTTGGTTGAACTGCAAATCTCGTTTAGCCGGCACGCGCGATTTTTGACGTGCGTCATTAAAATCGCTTTTATTCCATGTTTCCACATTGATGTGTCGGTAATGGCTTACCCCGTCCACCTGTGGCATATTCTTATTCTAGTAAATTTAATTTTTGATAAGTTTATGGAATGGTCATACACATATCCCAATTATAATAATCTGTCTGTCTGTCCATCGCTTCCTTCATCGTAACTTCGTGTAATGTCCGTAACTTATTTATAGTATACTAGCTCACAGCTAGTATACTATATTCGCGCGCGTAGATTTTTAGAACGCTGTTTGGATCGTCATAGCACTTTCGCGGACCTTCTAGATCATTTTCCTTCCAGAACTTTCAAGAAATTCGAATGTACAGGAACCTTCTAGACACCCCGACACATTCCGCCACTCAGTTTAGAAACTTATAGAACTTTCGGGAATTTTCTAGAACCTTCTCCTTCCAGAACTTTCTAGAGCAGGTTTTTCCGGAACCTTCTAGACTCACCGACACAGTCAGCGCGCCTATTTTGAAACAGTCTGAGGCATTTTCGGTCTTCCCATAACAAAAAAATGTGCTAGAAAGCACATTTTCGTCACCCACTCCCACCCAAGCACAGCTACCCCCTCCAAACTCGCATATTTTCAATGTGACACCAAGGGCTATCCACTACCATAACCACCGGTCGGTGGTTGTGGCTGGTTGTGGAGAAAACTTGGCGGATAGGGAAACACGGGTTTCTTTTTATATATATATATATATATATATATATTGTTTTTTTTTCTTCTTTTATTTTAATAAATAAATGCTTATTCTTTAGGAACCGACATGTAAAAATACCGTCATTTTGTTATGTGTAAAATTTCAATGCAGTTTATATGTCAAATGTACTATTTCTAGTCCGTGTGTACATTTCTTGTAATCTTCACCTTTGGATCCCCGATGTAAATTATCATTGTTGAAAATTGATTAAAGATCCTGATGCAGATAACCATTAAATAACCGTTAAATTTTTTTTTATCTTTTATTTTCATTAGGTTCTATTCAGATACAAGTATGCGTATGTAATTTTTAATTTTTTTTATTAATTTACGCCCTATAGGGCTTTTACAACTGACAGGTAAAGTGTACATTAACAGAATATATAGTTTAAAGAAAAAAAATAATAACATGTGAACGTAATGACATAAAGTGAAAGAAAATATTTAAAATACAGATACAAATATATAAAGATAAATATAATATAAAATAAGAAACTAGTATATAACAAGCAGAAGCATAAGAAAAGCATAATATAATAGAAATTCAAAAACAAAAAAAGTAATAATGTAGAATGAAATGCAGTAGCATAAGCTTTGAAAGTCATAATATAATAAACAATATACATTCAAATGCAAATCAATTATTTAAGTCCAATTCGACAAATACTAGTAATCTTTCAATACGCCTTTTAATATATGTTTGAATAATATACAGTTATTGGCACATACGTCAAGTTGCTCGTATCTATTTGCTAGTCTAGGAAGCCTTTGCAGTGGGGAATTAAAGAGGTAGTTAGTAGCTGCAGTTTCTACGGCAAAACCTGCATACTTCTAGTTATGCAAGACGGATGAGAAGGACGTAATGTAATAGTATGTAGTAATAGTATGTACAATAAGTGTAAAATTTAATTAAGTAACTTTGTGTAAACCACTTAAATCAAACCACTTAAATATTTAAGTGGTTTATACAAAGTTATTTAATTAAAATTTATAATTACATATGTCCAACCACAAAGTTAACGCTATAAACATCTAAAATATGTACAATAAGTGATTGTTGGTGTTTGTGTTCTCAGTCCTCCTCACTAGGGGTTCCTGTGGTGAGGCGGACTAACTTTTCCCTATTTATTTTCTTTTTTTTAATTTCTATGTCGTTTTTAGTACAATTTTTAATATGTCTTTATCAATTTTATTTAGCCATACTTTTCTCATTTTTTTAAACCCGTCAATCGTTTCAATATTTTTTAAGGTTAGAGGAAGGATACGAATACGACATCTTTGACGAAAACTTGTGTTGAATTTTGGTACATTTCTAATTACCATTTTAGTGCCTCACGTGTTCTGCGTCGGAGTTCTACTGTTTGGTTTTGTGATTTTAAATTGATGTAAAAGCATATATTTGTTTTATGTTCGGAACGTCAAGACATTTGAAAATCTCTTCTGAGAGCGTTCTGATTGGAAATTTTAAAACGGTTTTTATAATGCTCTGTTGATATATAAGATACCTAAGATACCTAGACCTCCGCTCATTTAGATCTCATTTAAGCAATTAAGACTCTGCCAAGTTTTCAACATGCAGACTCTAACTTGTCGAAGAGACACGGTGATGTTATTCAAAATAATGCACAATCTATTTGATAATCCGGAACTTCTTCATCGAATATCTTTGCACATCTCAACTAGGGAAGGTCCGATGTTCCACGGGAAACCCGTTTGCACGGCACGGGTCTAAATTGTGCAATCCGAGATATGATGACTATGTTTTTTTCATTATTATCAAATCAAACTTGCAATAACAGACATCACCTACTTTTCATCTCCCCCTTTGTAAGACCAACTCAAAACAAGCCTTCTTTATCTACAGATCCACAAATTCATTTAACACAAACTATCACCACATTGACATTTTCAACTCAACGATGAGAAACATAAAACAAACAATATCTACACAACCGCACGCAAACTAGTTCGTACATTATATCTTCCCTTCTACTCCCGTCCCACATTCCCCTCCACCTTCTCCACTCGCTGTTAAAATAATTAAAAAAATTAATTTTACTACGTCACTTGTTCTAATAAATTACCATATTCCAATAAACTATGTTCTAATAAACTAAAGTATGTTATAATAAATTACTATGTTCAGTGGAAAATTTGTAATTGGCATAATTTTAAAATCCATTATTTTATATTTGTTATTTGTTGTGGCAGATCCACACTCAAGCCGAGAATGACATAAGGCAATATTTGAAGATTTGAAGTTCCTAAATACAGTATATTGATATATATATATATATTCTTGTTCACAGATCTCGCCTGGTGGACCACGCCTACAGGATGTACTTCAAGAAGCAGACTTACTACAGGGTGTCCAACTTAGACAGCAGAATAGAAAATGCCGACCACAGGTAGGTGGTGCATTTTTATCTAGCTTAGCTGTCATATCCAGTCCGCCATAGTATAATTGCATAGGTATATTAATTTAATCATATTATGTTAATCTAACATAAATAGCTTGGAAAAATTCTGTCTATCAAAAAAAATACAATGATTACCGGGGCTTAAACTCAGAAATTTTAAACTATAGTGAAATTATTCAATGTACGGTTTGACGATTTTATAACATCAAACTTGATTGTATTTTTTTTTCTTATGCGAGTACCTATACGGGGTGTCTCATAGCTAGTAGCAAAAACTTAACAGGTGGATTTCTAGCTTGATAATGTGTCGAAAATGTTCAAACGGCCATGACCTAATAATATCAATAGTTATGGAGATATGCAATATCAAATTTTGCATTTTTTTTTCTCAATATTTCTGACTCATTTTTTGCAAAAAGTTGAACTATTATTACATTAACTTATATAGATTACGAAAAATTTATTTGTTTCAATACAAGTTAAATAAAATGATAAAAACCCTGTTAAAAAAAAACTTGTATTAAAGCGTATGAATTTTTCATAATCGATATAGGTTACTGCAGTGATAGTTCAACTTTATGCAAAAAATAAGCCAGAAATGGCTGGTTCAAAACAGAAGTAATCCAAGTAGCATTTTTGGCAAAACTAAGCTAAGTCACTTTTTGGACTCCTTGGGTGTGAATTAAGTTTGCACGAAAGTAATCCAAGTGCGATTCAGTACTTTTTTTGAACAAACTTTTTTTTTTGACATTTCTGTTTTTTTTTCAAAATTTTATTTTTTTACCGCAAATGTGATCTAAGTTCGTTAAATGCTACTTGGATCACTTCACCATTCATTAAGCCTAAGATATGTTTAATCTATCATTTATCAAACATCTTTTAATACATATTTTAGACACAATTAAAATATTCACAAAAACGCGTTTTATTCATTATCTCAACATTAACAAAATGCTACTTGGATTACTTCTGTTTTGAACCAGCCAAATATTGAAAAAAAATGCAAACTTTTATATTGCACATCTCCATAACTATTGATATTAGGTCGTGGTTGCTTGAACATTTTCGACTCGTGATCGAGCCAGGAATCCACCTGCAAAGCTTTTGTTACTAGCTATGAGACACCCGTATAATGATAAATATACAGGGTTATTTGTAAAACATTAATAACCTCACAGGACTATATTCCTGTCTTGATTATGAGTCCAAAATGTTCAAGCTATTATGATCTAATATCAATAGTTAAGGAGATATGCGACATCAAAGTTTGCATTTTTTTTTTCAATATTTCTGACATATTTTTTGTGAAACGTTGGACTATCATTACAGTAACATATTTCAAATATGAAATTCATTCCCTTTAATACAAGTCAAATAAAAAATAAAAACCTTTAACTTCCAATTGGAATTTTTACAGGGTTTTTATCATTTTATATAACATGTATTGAAACGAATGAATTTTTCGTAATCAATATGAGTTACTGTAATGATAGTCCAATGTTTTACAAAAGAAAAGTCAGAAATATTGAAAAAAAATTCAAACTTTGACGTCGCATATCTCCATAACTGTTGATCGTCATGATAGCTTGAACATTTTTGACTCATTATCAAGGTAAGAATATAGTCCTGTAAGGTTATTAATGTTTTACAAATAACCCTGTATATCAAATACATGAAATAATCAAACTCAGCGGCGGTGAATAACTTTGGACAGAAAAAAGCGAGAGACCTTCAAGCAGTAATGGATGGAGTATATTTCCTCACAAAATCTTCCCCGCATCCCTAGCCGGGGTTATTCCTAAGGACCCTATGAAAACGTCACAGGCTGGTAGACGGATCGTCACTAACGCGTGCATTGTCGCTTCCAGATTGACGGACGACGTCAGCGTGTTCGCCTCGTCGTGCGCGCATCTGTACAGCCACCTGACCAAGCCGTGCTTCGACCTGCTCCTCATAAGCCTCACCATGGCGAGGTTCACGCACAAGATGAAAGCAAATATCATAGCCGGTTAGTTGGCCATTTTTTTTACCTGACCCGATTTTTTTACCTGTTTATTATTATTTTTATTTTTTATAATTATATTTTACATTTTATATTTTACAATCTTATTATTAATATACTATCCATAATAACTTAACATATTTATTAAAGAGCTAAGGTTGTTATTACGGTCGTTAGACATATTTAACTGTAATTTCGGATATTTTATATGCACGTATGTATTACCGAGAAGCGAATCTCGACGTTTCTATGGATACTTATCCAACGTCATGAGGAGTACGACCTTTCGCCCTAGAAAGCAGCACCTAATCAGTCCGACCTCCACCTCCGCGGGTAAAGGTCATCCTCCTGATGATGATGGATAAGTATCCAACGAAACGTCGAAATTCACTTCTCGGTATTAACATATTTACTTTTATATATCTTCTAATATTATATCCTATAATATTATATAATCTATAATCTATAGTACTTGGGGCGTGCAGTGAGAACAAGAAGCATGCCTTTTCCTAATAAGCATATATTTTGAAAATAAACCGAAATAAGATGTATATCTCGTAATATTCCTATCACAATAATTAATATATTATTCAGATTTTAATATTTCATAGTATTCTGCCTGATAATATGTAATTTTCATTTTTTTTTCTCAAATATATGTTTAAATGAAAGTCATGCTTCTCGTTCTCACTGCACGCGCCTGTTTAGTACAATCTATAATATAATATATAATACATCTTATACTCTACAATTCTATGCTATTTTTACAATAATTGTGGCATTTGTTTTTTAAATCATTCATCTTATTTATATTTGTCTCCAGCAACTCATCGTACATTTTTACACCTCTGTACATTAGACAATGCTGTGTATACACTTTTTTCTTATATGGTAATCTTATTCTATTCTTATTTATGATATTATAGTTATGTATATCGCTATTTAAAATTTTTGTTCAAAATATATTTTACTGAGAATTTTATGTATAAATATAATTAAATAAAATGGATTAGGAATATAATTCTAGAAAACAAATTTATGTAAGCATCAAGCATTATTTAAATACAATATATTGCACTATATTAATTATTATATTTAAATATTTAGTTTCGTTCATAATGGAATTTTCGTTTGTTCAGATGTTCCGCAAAGACTATGTAAAGGTTTAAATTGGCGAAATTACAGCGTATGAAATTAAAACACCAGGACGCAGAAGAGATGATCATAAACTCTATTTTAACCGGTCAAACAAAGCCATTATTTGAGATTTGCATCTGATTGTATCAATGATTGTTAACTGACTTATCACAATTTGACAGCAACCATTGGTACACCAGATAACAGTCAAACCTCACTTATCAATCGGATACAAATCTTTCCAAACGTAGTCAAGATTACTCGGAACAAATGGTCAGCCACGCGATGGGTGAACGCATAATCACAAATTTATCATAATTTCTGTGGAAATGTGCAAAGATAATAATTGTTTGTCGATTTCCAGGGCCCGTGTTTGCCGTGTGCGTGATAGCCATCACGGGCAACATCATGCGGATGCTGAGCCCCAAGTTCGGGCAACTGGTGAGCGAGGAGGCCCAGCGCCACGGGTACCTACGGCACATACACTCGCGGATCATAGCTCACGCTGAGGAGATTGCCTTCTACGGAGGACACAAGGTACCCCATCTACGCTATCATTTTGACATATACCATTTCTCCATCCCATTGGATATATTAAAGATATGTATATGATGAGCATTTATTCAATGTTGTTTGTATCTGTGCACAGTAAAACCTCGATAATTCAAAATTCGAGGAATCCAAAAAAAACATTTCGAATTGTGTCAATTCGAAATTCGAACTACAAAAGAACACAAAATGCGATTGCCCGATTCCATTAATTTTGAAACGTTTTTAACCAAGACTTGATAATAATGGAGTTCTGGTACCGACACTAATGTTTGGAAGTGAAGCCTGGAGCTGGCAGAAGAGGAACGAAAGTAGATTGAATGCAGTGGAGATGAGGTCCCTTAGACGTATGTGTGTAAATCCATGTATGATAGAGTAAAGAATGAAGATATTAGGAATGAATGTAAAGCTGATTGTAGCATAATACAGAGAATAAAAATAGGGTCGCTCAGGTGGTTTGGGCATGTTGAGCGAATGAATAAGGAAAGAATGGTAAGAAAGATATATGATACAAGTGTTGACGGCGCCAGAAAGAGAGGGCGACCACAGAAGACGTGGCATGACCAGATTAAACAGATACTGGAAGATGGTCCTGTTAGAAGCCTGAACAACCGTCGAGCTTGCATGCGAAGAGTATGAATGTAGACGAAACGAAAGTTGTATGTCAGGACATAAGAGTATGGCGCTCTATCCTCTCTGCCCACCCCCATGGAGAAACAGCGTGATTGTAAGTTAGTTAGTTAGTTGATTATAATTAAATGAACAGGTTATTTTTTGTTATTAACTCACTTTTATTTTTAGCAAATAGGCCATATAGACCACTCTCTACACACGCTGTAGAATCTGCAAGAAATCTTGTTTCGTTTAACTTCCTTAGATCGGCTCATTTATTTTCGGACAATGTTGAAGAATAAAAAAATTGTTTCAAACAAACAAAGCATATACATATTTAAGGAAAATTAAACTTTTTTTAACATTACCCGGAAATATAGAGTAAATCGGATGGTTTAAGATATTAAAACGAAAAACTATTTTTTGTAGATTCGACGAAATACGTAGAGACCGATATGTTGGAAAACACCAACTTATTTGTCAATTTTTTTATATATGCATTTGGAAAACCTACTTCATTAAAAAATGAACTTTTGGCTTTAGCTGTTATCCCTTACTCGAATTAGGGCCACTTGCATCAATTTGGTTTATAGTAGTAATCTTTTGTTTAAGCCATCGATTTTTGTGTTTTCCACCAATCAGATAACCCATATTTGTAAAAAAATCTATGGCTTTTATAAAATATTACTATAATGAAGTTGATACAACCAGCCCTTAGTCCGTTGTATAGAGATTTTACTATAATAATATAATAACAAAAACAAATGTGTTATTTTTGAAAAGTATCCTGTATTATTAACTTTCATTTAAAATTCTTCATTTTCCTCAGGTGGAACTAAGGCAGCTGTTCACCGCGTACGACGGCCTCGTCAGCCAGATGAATGTGATCTTCGGCCAGAAGCTGTGGTTCGTGATGCTGGAGCAGTTCTTCATGAAGTACGTGTGGAGCGGCACCGGAATGATCATGGTGTCGCTGCCAATCCTCATGGGGAAGGCCAGCTCGGGTGAGTCGGCAAATACCTTCTGTTTCCTCATTATTATTGAGATAACTATATATTTTTTATCTGCTAGACAAACTATCGCTAATATGGTCTTATTATATGAAATTATTAACTGTCCTGATATGGCAGTGAGGTTTAAGTTTCATTAAGAGCATCTTGACTTTTAACTCCAGGCTACATACATAATGAAACGTCAAATTAATTTATCCTGATTGTACAGACCCGGAAACTCTTATACTGCGTGTACAAGGGATGAGACACTAAGATAAGATTGAGCAGATTCAAAAGAAATTCTTGCGCTTCTTATTGCTTGCCCAACGTAACTTGGCGTGCGGCGAATTTTGAACTAAAATCCGCTCCGCCCGCACCCGGCGGTAACCCCTCGCCCTGTCATTCAATCCATTCTCGTCTTTGAGCGCAAGCTGTGACATCTTGATTACCAATATACACTGAATTATTATGTTCAAAACATCTTAAACAGTCCGGGATGGTGCAAGAACAATTGCCAATGAAGTATTAAAGTTTTGCGAAGCGAATAATGGACCAATATTACTGTCTGACAGTTTGACAGATAGAACGGCCGCCATTACTGCATGGTTTCTTTAGTGCTGCCCGACCAAATTTCTGTATTTAATATGACACCGGTCACTGGACATTCTGTACATTATGTATTGTGTATTAAATTTACACCCTGGCAACTTCTGTTACGCGATAGGAACGCCCTCCCTCGCACGCCTAGTTATAGTGGTACGTCTATAAACATGTGCAGAACAGGAGAATATCCTACACTCATGAACCATGAAGTACTGCTGAGGGAACGCAACTACCCGAGTCGCGAGACAGGAGGGCCTGGTCATGTCGGGGGTTAAAATTTAAAGAAATGAAATTGATGCCCGAACCTGCTAGAGAAATATGCCCTGTTTGTACCAAACAATTATTTGCGAAATTGAGGTCATGTGCTATTTCATGTCCCCAAATGTAGAATGGATGTAATGAATAAGCACACTATAACGCGTAAATGAACTGAGCGATCATGTTGATGCATTTAATTATTGCATTGAATGCATCAACCAGCGGATTGCCTCCATTTAGGTACTCCCAAGATATACTTGCATTGTAAATGGAACAATCTGTAATGCAAAAAAATTTGTGTGTGTGTGTGAAATTTTATTTAATTTTGACATTTGACACGCAAATGTCTCCTAGAAATATAGACACGTATTTTTATTCCGTTCTAGTATTTATTCTGTTTTAATGGCTCCAGGGTAGATTTTAATTCAGCCAAGGAACAAACGAAACAACAATGATCAACAGACTAATTGTAGCCGGGCCTCGTGATCGAGGATCCGCTCGCCATTCTAACTTAGTTGTTTTTAGTTTGAAGGCGAAGTTGTGCGTATGACTCTGTTTAGAGTGAGAAAGATGTTGCACGCCATCAGACTCACCGGCCACCCCGCCGCGCATGGGTCCGGTGGCAGCGGTGTGTTCAATGCCATTGAGGGTAGGGATTGTGGGAAAGGTGGAGTGCCGCCGATGGGGCTGGTTACCGCAATCTTGGCACATGAAAAGTCTACGGGAAGGATAGGATTTAGGAAAGGAAGCCCTTCTCCTTTATCCGGGCTTGGGACCGGCACCGGTATTCGATTAGAGGCGTTCATCTAGCTCTGGTGGTGGAGTTGATATACAACAACGACGTAAATATTTTCCCCCTCCTTGGTGGTGAGTGTTGGCGCTTGAATTTCTTCTTCTGAGGCTCGGTGTGTGCACACGATGATAGCGGTCTCCAGACAGGATAGTCTCCAGATAGGAGCGTAATACCTGCCTTCCGTACAGGACTTAATACACCGTGCGTGGAGTTCCCAAAATCGTCAAGAAAATAACGATTTTGTCAGCAGCCCTGGAAGGACACCTTAAATATTTTATATTTCTTTGTGTAGAGGCGACTCCGGTACGGTACTGAAAAATGTATAAGTGGAGGGGATGAAATTATGCCCCCACCATCGGACTGGCTGAGTGGAGACACTGTAAATACCCACTCAAGTCAGCCCACAAGGTTAACAAATAAACGCTAGAAAGCAGCAAATTTATTCTTGTTTCTACTTCTGGACTAACAACACCTCTTCATTTTCAAACACCTGTACAAATCAGTGATCAGAGTACATAAAAATAAAGAAGTCTTTGTTACTATACGCAACAACTTATTTTAGAATGTCTCGAGATGAAAATCTCAACCCATATTCTCGTACTGTTATTCTGATCTGATTAATCAACAAATTCACTTGATACAGTAAAATAATTGAGATACTATTATCCTTGGCTTTACCCAACCGAGTTTCTCCAGGGTATGCTTGGCTACAATAGTCTAGAGACTAAAAGGAACGTGTATCTGATTACGCTTTTTTATCGATTGTTGCGCGGTGTGATTGATAATACTGAAATTATGCGGAGCATTGGTTTGTATGTTCCCGATAATTACCTTAGACATCGACTAACCTGCCAAGGTTATGCCTGTTGGAAGAGTATATTTATATAGTATTGTATATTTTCCCACTTGTTAATAATATTTACGAATTAAACATGTTTGTAATGTAAATGTTATATTAAAAATAAATAAATTGAAATTGTATTGAAAAATACTAGTGAAGTAGATTTTATGTAGTTCTTAATTTTTCTTTAGCATATATTTTTTAATCTTTCAGGAGGCAACAACGCCATCAGCGAGAGATCCCAGTACCTGACCACGTCCAAGAACCTGCTCAACTCGGCTGCCGATGCCGTTGAGAGGTTGATGTCCAGTTACAAAGTGAGTTAACTTTTTAACGGTGATTATTTTATGAGGGGGCAAAGGCAGCAATATCCAAAAAAAAAATCAAAAAATGTGGTTATCGTAGCATTTATATTTTGACATGTCATAAAAATCTGTAGCATATATATATTTGATTTGTATTTTTTTTCAAAAATATACATTTACAAAAAAGTCATGCTTTGATGTTCCCACTGCACGCGCCTGGGAATGACTTTACATATTTTCATCAAAATTGTGACATGCAATTAGAAATTATTGGTTCAGTTCTGTATGATTATTCATTGATATTGCTGCCTTTGCTTTCATACCCCACTTATATCTTATTTGATTATTTCATTTTACGATTACGTATTACGTATTTTATTATTGCGTTATTAGAGCTGCATGTTGGCGGTTTAAGCTGTTCATTACAGCACAGATTGTTTATCACCGTTTCCAATTCGCTTTTTACCACCCAACAGTGAGCATAAAATCGCTAACTCGGAGAATTAGCAGCACACGTGTATCACAATTTCTGATTACATTTTTTTAATATGAAACCTCTTTTACGTGCGTCTATGCCAAAACAATATTACAGAAATATTCACAAATGGCATCCATGTAAGAAGACAGGCACGCGATGTCTCGTGTTTGGTCATTGAACTAATTGTGTGAAATTTTACTTCAAATGCTAAGGAAGTTATTATTATTATTGATAATGGGCAGGCAGCTGATAAGCCCATATCACTGTCTCCCATTTGAATATCCAGCCTATTCTTAAATTGATTGACACTGGCTGCAGACACAACGCCCTCAGGCAAACTGTTCCACATACATATTGACCACTCTATTGCTTAATGCATGCTTTCTTGGCATACTACACGAGAACAGAGACTTGTTCAACTTCAGGTGATGTCCTCGAAGGCCCACATTAGTGTTAAATGCAAACATATCTGTCATATTAGGAATATTGTAGTAGCCCGATAGAATCTTGAATGTCTCGATGAGGTCACCTCTTGCTCGTCGCTCCTGAAGAGTGGGCAGTTTCAATACTCTCAGCCTTTCCGCATATTCCAGGTTTATAAGACCCAAGGGCAATTTTGTGGCTCGTCTCTGAAAATTTTCCAGTAAAACTATATCTTTAGCAAAATATGGATTCCAGACCTGAGAGGTATGAAAGTTTTCATTGCTGACATGAAAATTTTCATTGTTGAATTTCAAACTACCATATTCCCTGCCGACAACAAAATATCTTGGCAGCCATGTTGTTGTTGATAGTTTGAAATTCAAAGATCGACACAAATAAATTTTCATGTTACCGAAGCACCCGTCTATGTATTTCTCGCATTTTTCATATAGATATTTTTGTTTTTTAATAGATGTGCCTGACGTGTGAGTAATGTTTACAAACAAAAATAAAAGATGCTTCGGATACCCACTACAGTAGAACCTCGTTAATTCAAAATTCGAGGGACCCAAAAAAAAATTAAAATTTTTTCGAAACTTACAAAAAAAAAAAACCGTGATATGAATGCGAAATTCGCCAAAAATCGTAGAACTCATGAAAATGCCATTAATTTTGTGAAAAATGATTTCAAAAACGCAATATTTATTATGCTAATATAAAGATTGCGACATTTTTATTGCTATAGTGCTCGATATTTACATTTTAGTTGTTCTAACTTTCGAAAAAAATCGAAATATTTTTTTCAGTTTTGTCAATTTAAAAAAAAAATCGAGTTATGTATTGATTTATGGCGCAAGGGGCTAAAAATTATTTCTAATTATCAGGGCTAATCTACTATGAAATTAATATTTAGGGACTCGTGAGCTTTAAAAATATGTAATTATGATGAAGTTCAAATATCGGGTTTTGAATTAACGGAGTTTTACTGTATTAGAAATTAGACCAACTTCGTGATCAATCTGTCTTCTCTCTCAGTTGCCACACCCCTCCAACCGTTTCCTATTCCCCTCTAATCAGTTTCATAACATTTCTTTAGTTACTTCCTCTCTTCCACTGCCACATAGAAAACCCAACTCTACGAGAAAATTCTCTGTTTGAAAATTTTTTCTTTGATGACATTTTATTAACAGTGTTTTGACAATAATTTGTGTGTCGAAACCGGTAGTATAACTAGTATATACTAATATAATCTAACATTTTGTTAAAATCTGATCTCTTTGAAATTTGTGTTAAACTCAAACTTTTTTGTCCTGGGATGTAAGCCATCATTAGTATTGATATTAATGTTTATTCACACAAATATCTCGTCCAGGAAATAGTGACACTGGCCGGCTACACGCACCGGGTGGCTTCCATGTTCCAAGTGTTCGAGGAGGTGGCCGAGGGGAAGTACATCAAGACGTCGGTGGAGCAGGGGGCGTCGCCCAAGATGAACAGCATCAGCGGCAAAGACGACTTCAAGGTGGACTTTGTCAATGGCCAACCCATCGCTAAAGGTATGTCTGTCAAATGTTTTTGTGAAAATGTAAGCACATATCAACGGAAATGGCTGACGAGTCGTACGCACTTTCCGGATACTTGGACATGCAAGTCTGTATATGGACATGCAAAGCGCATTTAGAATTTGTATTAAATACATGATACAGATGGCAAAAATATTTAATAGTTAACAATTCTATGCAAAAACTTTTTGTTACTTAAAACCAGGGTTTGAAAAAATACGATTTTTATATTAAAAATCAAGAAATCGGATTTTTTGATATATATCCGATATATATCAAAATTCAAAAATATATATATAAATTTTTTTCCTTTTTTGCACACGTCGATTGATACAGTCGAAATAATTAGGATTAGGATAAATAATTTACTATGTACATGAATTATTATTTATTAAATAAATGAATTGCATACTGAAAAAAGCTAATATATGCAATTATTATATTATATAAGTTATAAAAGTTGCTCTTTCTAATATAGTGTTAAGAGTATTATGAAATAAAAAATGGATTATATGAAACAAAATAAACTAAAAAACAACTGTAGCACTTTTTAAAATACAATTAACGCCATTTAGTAACAACCGCAGATATAAAAAAAAACCTGTAGCACTTTTTAAAATACATCTAGTGCCATCTAGTAACGACCGCAGATAAAAAAAACAATTTGTAGCTTTTTTTAAAATACAACTAGCGCCATCTATTAACGACGGCAGAATTTTTTTTGGATATATATCAAAGATAAAAATCAAGCCATAAATATCGTGATATATATCATGATATATATCCGCAGATATATATCCTCGAACCTGCTTAAAACACTTATTTTATTTTATTTATTTATTTATATTCTTTCTTATTTTTACATATCAGACCCACAAAGCATCACATGGACATTTGTCTGTAGGTGCATCAATATACATATACATATATATAAATTGTAAATTATATACACCAGAATACATACATATGAATTAAATATGTAAATCTTAAAAACGTTCCTTGTACGTGGAATTAAACTTTGACTATATTTCTCTTCAAGGTAAAATAACCTACCACGACGATCTGTCCATCGACCTGATAGATGTGCCGATAGTGACGCCCAACTGCGACGTGATGGTTACCAAGATGAACCTTCACATAGAACCGGGCCAGCACCTCATCATCACGGGACCTAATGGATGCGGAAAGTCGAGGTAATGACCGTGCAAGGGATCAAATTTCATTGCATTTATTTTAATCAATTAAAAATTTCATTTGTTAGGAAACGATTTCTTTGAATGGTATTTTATGTGGGTAGGTTCTAGGTAGAGTGTACGTTTTATAAGGATGCCTTCTTAACACATGATGGTGATCGCTAATAACTTTATGTTGTGCATGTTCTTCTTCTTCAGCCTTCACCTCTCCACTGCCAGATACAGGCCTCTTCCATACCCTTCCGTCCTCCCCTGTTGTTTGTTGTTGCGTGTTAGTCACCAACTTATCAATGTATTCGAAGCGCATCGATAACGATAATTAATTCTATTATTTTCTTTAATCTTTAAACTATATATTCTATTAATGCACACTTTACCTATCTGTTGTAAAGTTAAGTTAAGTTAATTAATAAATAAATAAATAAACAAATAATAAAAAAAATTGTTAATTTATCGTTTGCAGCTTGTTCCGCATCGTGTCTGGCCTGTGGCCGGTGTACGACGGCGAGCTGAAGATCCCCCGGAACTACTCGGACGACAACTACAGCAAGGGGAAGAGTGCGACCCTGACGGAGGACGAGAAAAGGCCGACGCTGTTCTACATCCCACAGAGGTAAACACCGGTTTCATGATATGAAAACATCCCTGGTGCACCGTTCCGTAGATAGTTCCACGCCTTTGGGCCTGCCACCGCAAATGTTCATTCACTAAACTTGTTCTTCTGGCAGTGGTTGATCAGCATACAACCCTTTCTGCAGCTGAAGTAGAGTCTACCGTTCAAGTTGTCCGGAATACAATGTTCTTGAAGGTACAGAGGCATCGTGTCGAGGGTAGAACGCCAAAGGGCGTTAGTGATTATTTCGAATTTTACAGCAGAGCAAAATGATGTTTTGTCAATCTGAATTTGTCAATATTTCTTTTATTACTAAACGATTTCCATATGTATTTTGGATTAATAAATATGTCAGGAATGATAATAATTAATATTTCATCATCCTTGTTGATTTGATAGAGTGAGGAATGAACAAATTAGAAGCGAATGTGATGCTGGCTGTAGTGTGGTGATCACTAAGACAATTTGGTCGCGGAACGTATGAGCGAGGAAGGTGTGGTTAAGAAAACACATGGGGCGAGTGTTGGAGGCAGCAGGAACGAAGATAGAGGGCGTCCGCAAAAGACCTGGCACGAACAGACACTACAAATATCGGAGGATGGCCCTATTAACAACCGTAGAGCACGCATTAGAAGATATATGAATGTAGTCGAAGCAAAAGTTGTGTGCCAAGATAGAAGAATGTGGCATTCTCTCTGCCTCCCCCTGCGGCGAAGCAGTTAGTTGATTCCCAAAATATACAGTCATGTAGGAGTGTGCATGTGTTGTATCAATTTGCAGATAGTAGAAACATTCATTGACAACTGTTAAAAAAATGATCAGTAGAACTGTTTTGTGGGTACTTACAAATATTGTTTCTTCTGAAGTTTTGCACTGCAAATTACACACCAAACAGTTTGCTTCAAGGTGTATGAATAATGCGGGGTGTAGCACAAATATTCACTTCAATTATTATTAATTATTAATAATTGTTATTAATTATTTTTTAATATCCACAAGAATTGTATGAGCAATACAGAGATGCCTTGGTGGCAGATTCATAACGCTTTAGACTGAATACAGCAAGGATTGCGTGCAGGAAGTAGAAATCATACGAGTACAGCCTGTACCAAACTGTGTGTGTGATTTTTTAAATCTATTTAATTAAGCACAAAACATACACGAACGTCAACATGCTGTTTGCTCACGAATCGTCTGCGCGCTCAACATTAATATCATTTCAGATAATGCCGTTCACGTCTACACTGCAACTGCAACCATTCAAAGGTACAATATCACACAAGGAGGTTTCCTGTGTGTTGATTTATACGCAGTAATAAACTAATGAGATTTTTTTAATTTCAGACCCTACATGTCTATTGGCACCCTGCTGGACCAGGTCATCTATCCGGAGACCCCCGAAGAGTTTGCCAATCGCAGAGGAGGCGAGGAGCGGGTGCGTAGCATCCTCTCCCTCGTGTCCCTGGGGCACGTGTTGTCCAGGGAGGGGCTGCACGCCCTCAAGGACTGGAGGAACACCCTCAGCGGGGGGGAGAAGCAGAGGATGGCCATGGCCAGGCTGTTCTATCACAGGTATTGCTTGACCAACGTAAATTGGCGTGCGGCGAGTTTGGAACTAAAACCCGCCCCGCCCGCACCCAGCGGTAACCCCTCGCCCTGTCATTCAGTTCAATTTTATATTTGCTCGGGAGCTGCGACATCTTGATAACCAATATACACTGAATTATTATGTCCAAAACATCCTAAACAGCCCGGGATGGTGCAAGAACAGTTGCCAATGAAGTATTAAAGTTTTGCGAGGCTGAAAAAGCAAATAATGGACCGATATTACCGTCTGACAGTTTGACAGATAGAACGGCCGCCATTACGGTTTCTTTAGTGCTGCCCGACCAAATTTCTGCTAAAGGCTACGACACCGGTCACCGGACATTCTGTACATTATGTATTGTGTAATAAATTTATACCCTGGCAACTTCTGTTACGTAACAGGGACGCCCTCCCTCGCGCGCCAATTTATAGTGGTCGCATTCTAACAGGGCGCAGTTGACTCTACAACCCCTGGTGGGTCTCGGCCTCCTCGAGAGTCTTCCTCCACTCGTCAGTTTGTATCTAAAAGGCGGATGTCTCTTTGAAAACATTATCGTTCCATCTTAATTTTGACCTTCCTAAGGTCCTCGGCTCTGTTGGTCTTGAATTCAGCGGGACTTCGGTGCTTGTTGTTTGGCCATTCTCTTCACATGACCCAGCCACCCAAGTCTTTTCAGTTTTATATATTGTATAACTCTTGGCTCCTTGAACAGAGTATAGAATTCATTGTTGTATTGTCGTGCGCTATCTGCAAGTCCATTTTCTAGAACCGGTCCAAAGATACGCTTTCAAAAACGTCTGATACTTTTTCAGCATTGAGAGTGCAGTAAAAAAACCCTGTTTATTCGAAGTTTTTAAACATATGACGGGTTTATTTTACAGATTTTTTCTTTTTATTAATGTATCTTTGTTTAGTTATCAATACCGTTTTATAATGGAGAAGTTTTATAGTGCTGATAATATAATAGGTTGTAACATTTTACTAAAATATAGACCAAAATCAATAAATTAGTGAAATTTATTTTTGAAATCTGTCAATAAATAATAGAGAAAAAAAAATTAAAGTTAATGTATTTAAATGTGGAATGATTGACCTACAACTTGCCTGTGACATCATGCGGAGCACGAGCCGTGGTGTACACTGGATACGAGAGATGACATCGCGGACGGAACAAAATTATTCATGCAAAATGCAAATTTAAAATTCTGAAACTTTGTTAGTTTTTGAGATATCTTAATTTTACTTTCAAACTTTTGTTCAATTTTACTTTAATTTTTATTTAAAAAAAATAGTAAACCTCTTCATTAATTAATATCATCCATGTGTAAATTCACTTTTACATAATAATTCTATTTTATTTTGTGATGCATTCCTTCTTGAACATGTCGATATCAAATACATATACGCGAACAATTATAAATGACATATTTTTAGGGAAGGTTTGGAATTTGTGGAATGAAACGGAGTTTGCGTGTAGATACTAATATTCCTCACCTGCGGCAAGTGAAATTGTATAAGTATTATAACACATGGAACTCGAGGAAAGAAAGTCTGGGCTTGCAGCAGAGGTCCACCCGATCAGACGATGGAGACACGACTAATCCCACCACGGTGTCGCATCTAAATCTCTCCTCTTTGTTCTCGGTCAACGCTTTTTGCACATTCTGGAATTGCGTTGTTTCCAGACCACACATGTTGCGTTGTTGGCAGTCTGCTACACATTTGTTGGTTATAATAGCATGTAGGAGGGTTTGTTTTATTAATACTCATATAATGGTGGCTCCAAGAAAGAGGGGCGGAGTCTCTGTAGTGGTGATTGAAGACGAGCACACAGGATTACATTGACCAGCATAGCTTTAAAGCCCACTAATTTTGTATATTCTGTTTCAGGCCGGTATACGCGCTGCTGGACGAGTGCACCAGCGCGGTGTCCATGGACACGGAGATCACCCTCTATGAATCGGCCATAAAGGAGGGCATCACCCTGTTGTCTATCACTCACAGGCCTAGTTTATGGTTTGTCTTTTATTCTTTTAAAAGTTACATTGATTTGTGTGTTGATTGTTAAAATGTCACTCGACAGTATGTCAAGTTTAGTAATAAATTGAATTTTTTTTTTTTTTGATATATACTGTATATTATACAGTGTGTCTAGTAGCTAGTAGGAAAAACTTTACAGGTGAATTCCTGCCTTGAGTCGAAAATGGAGATATGTATTATCAAAGATTGCATTTTTTCAGTATTTTTGATTTATTTTTTGTAAAACGTTGCAATATCATTAGGGTAGTTTATATCGATTGTGAAAAATTCATTCGCTTTAATACAAGTCGAATAAAAGATAAAAAATTTGCAAAAATTGAAATTAGATTTTTTTTTCTACTAGGTTTTTACCATTTTGCTTGGACATTTTCGACTCATCAAGGCGGGATTCCCCCTGTTAAGTTTTTGCAACTAGCTATGAGACACCCTATACGTACCGTTGATATTAAAATGTTTATCATGAATATGTTTCTGGTATTTTTTTTATTTATTTTTCAATGTTTATTTAGTTCCATATTGATTGCATGTGACCTAAAACATGATTTTACAAATTTTTTAACTTGTAATGTGTGTTTTCAGGAAGTACCACACCCATCTGTTGGAGTTTGATGGCGTGGGCAATTGGTCCTACAAACCCCTCATAAAATCGGAAAAACAACTTTCGTAAATGTCACGAGTAAACTATTATTGTATAGAAGATACGAGGCGGGTTTGCAAATCCGCAAACTAAAAAACTCTTGCCGCATTCGACACGGTTGCCGCTCCGATGCACGTGCGGGTCGACGCGATTGTGGAAACAAATAAAAATTGAGAGCCGTGCAAAATAATTACACGAGCACTGACGTTTGTCAAAAATGGCAGATTCGATGTTTCGTTTTGGAAATTCGCAAAATGACATTTCTACCGATAGTGTGTCTGTCTTGTTGCTACGTATTGGTCCATTTTGTTTTAATAGTTTTACAAATATTTCAAACTTGGACCAAACGGTCAACGAAACCGAATGTATTAAATAAATTGATTCTTGAGATTAGCTGTCTTTATTTACGATTATTTTTTACCGTAGTGAAGATTGTATTTCACGTGAAATTATTTTATTTTAAAAGAATTTGAGATATATGAATTGGTTTTGCTTTGATATTGAATCAACATTGAAAATCTTTGTCAATATGCAGTGAGGGTATATAAAAGTATATGTTGTATGTCTTTAATTATTGTTAGAATGTTTTTTTTTTTAAATAAATTTCATCCCAGCATGTCTGGAATCAACCCTGTGCCTCAACGTTTCCTCGGATGATGAGCTTATTTATGGGGTCTTCATTTTGAGTGATGTGACCGAAGCATGGGAGGATTTTTTTTTTTGATTTTTTGTTCCATCGGTACTATAACCAATTATCTCCAGCGATACGTTCGAGAGCTTCAAATCTCTGGCGTTTCATACTTTCATTTGTCCATGTTAAAAAGGCCTTGATTCTGAAAAATATGTTAAGAATTGTCATTAGCATTTTTAATATGTTTATTAATGATAAAAAATCATTCAAAATTGTTTAATGTACCGATTATTATTGATCGTTATTTCTGTGTTGAGGCTTAAAAGGTATTGAAATATAAACAAATTAAACATTAAATGCATCAGAACCATTGTCAACGTGGTGCAGTAAAACACCGTTAATTCGAAATTCACCACAATTTGACATTTTTAAAATCCACGAGTCCCAAAATGTTCATTTCGTCGTGGATTATCCCCGATGATTCGAAAACCTCGGTAATTCGTATTTTGAAATAATTTTTAGCCCCTAGCGCCTTAAATCAGTACATTTTAATTCGCATAATTCATTTTTTCTTTGGAAATTTGACAATATTGAAAAAATATTTCGGTTTTTTCGCAAGTGAGAACAACAAACATGCAAATATCGGGTACTTTAGTAATATAAATTTCGCGATCTTTGTATTAATCTAGTCTACATTGCGTTTTTGACATGATTTCTTGAAACATGCAAAAATACAGATGTTTTTCACAAAATTAATGCTTTTACGATTTTTGGTGAATTTCGCGATTACATGGCAATTTTATTTTTGTACCTAGAATTTTGAATTAACGGTGTGTCGCATAATTCAAAATGTTTTTTTTCTGTGGCTGTTTGAATTTCGAATTAAAGAGATTTTACTATACTTGTTAATTTTTTAAGGATACAGGGAAGAAATATGTGTGTTGTCACTGAAAGATAGTTTGTCAGAAACAGATATTTAACCTATCATATGTTTTTTCAAGGTTGAATATCGGGATAACAGATAAAATGTATTTCTATTATTAGGAGCATGATTTGACAATGTGAATTTCTTCCCTGTAGCCTTAACACGTTCATTGCTACTCTGAGCAAAGTGCTTTGGCCTGCCTTTTCCATTTAGCCGAATTTAAACAAATGGAGCACTGGAGTTAGAGACATTTCTGGCCTCAGTACAAGGCGACTTGTCGCTCTTCGTCAGTTTGAATTGATCCGTCAATTGTACCGGTCGTTGGTGCGTTAGTTAGCAACGAACGTGTTGATTTGTTATTTAAAGTTTGAAATTTATTGAGTTTAAAAACGACGTTTGAAATAAGACATTTTTTAAGCATACATTGAGTGTATGTTTTTTTGAAAATTGTGCTAAGTAAATTTAGTCATATTTAAGTTAATATTTTTTTCAGTGTAAGAAATGAGAATTTTACGATTTTCAATTAGATTAATACTTGTGACCTGTGTGGATCAGTGTGTTGAAACCAAAGAAATGTTATTTTGAAAAATTTCGAAGAGATGTTTCAAAATAATATTTTTATGCGGATGTCATATTAGCGTGACATGTAAATGTTTAACCAATCAGTTGTGATTTTTTTTTTAAAAAAGGAAATGAATTCCTTTGTACCGAATTTTCGTTCCATATCTAAAACTACTGTTGAGCTATGAAGCAAAATTGTATTTTATCATTTGTGGATATGGGTACCTAACCTTTGTACCTGTATCGTGTATAAAAATAGACTTTGTGATCTTTTGTGATTGAAGGTTTCTATGGAAAGTTTTAAATTTAGAATTTATTTTGTATTTTTGTAAATATTTTGAATGTATTTTTCTTTAATAATGTCTGTATGGTGATTTTTCATTCAAATTGAATAACTTTTGTAATATTTACTATATTTATATTTAAAAGGGATTCCTCTGAAACACTTTAAATAGTTTAATATCTTAAATTTTTATTCTAAAGATATCTAACTATTGAACATGTAAATTAAGAGATGCTGCATGAAATATGTATTTAAAATTTTCCGAAATGTTTAATTGTGAAATTGAAATTAGTAGAAGCATAATATATTCTAAGCTTTCCTGTTGAATTTGACAGTTAAAATTCTGTACTCAACCACAGAACGATGATATATAGACCAAAGAGATTTCCTAAGTAAGGAGTAATAAAAGGCTCTTTTTTTATTATATTTAAAGAACACATTCTTATTCTGACGTTGCAATTTTAGAGCAAAGTTCTGTAAATTTTTAAAACCAAATTTATTAATCAATTGGAAAAGACATACAGAAAAATCAAATCAACGAAAAAATATTTGGCTGCTACCGGGATTCGAATGTATTAAATCAATTAATAATAGGAGACTTACGTCTCAAAATGTTAGACTTTTAAGGTCAATAAATACGGACCAGACAGTGGACACCCACGAAGTACTCGCTTAGAATATATGGATTTTTGTTAACCGCCTATTCATATGTAATATTAAAACGCTCAAGCCACACATTCTAGAAATCTCAGTAACCTTCAGTTTATGGTTGTTTACAAAGTTTTATCCGTCATATTTGATTGGAAAACATACATAATTCCTAATTGTAAGATTCCAGAAGGTTTGTGACATAACCTAGCTAGATTTTTTCGATCTATTCTAATTACAAATTTTCTCACAATAAACTAGAGTAGGATATACTAAATATTTTTATAATCGCAAAGTCTCGCCGTATTAGGGCAAATTTGAAATTCACAAAGTATACAGTGTTTACATATCCGATAATAATTTTAAACCCAGCCGTAAGAGTCGCAGGAGATCATTTCACTTGTTAAAATAGTAAATCAATCTTTCTAAACCTACTATTTATTCTCTAATTCGTGTAAGACGATTATTAATTACTATTAAAATTACTTAAAGATAAGTAAAAATATATATATATATATATATATTAATTTTGAAAGAATACAGAACTTGCCTTTTGTGATACTACATATTATAATAATATCTAAAGCCAGAAATATGTGATTTAAAAAAAAAGTAAACCTTTGACATGAAATGTCAAATTAACCATTTTTAATATATTATTTATGTTTCAATTTTTTATTAGGTAGGTTAGCACTGCATATTTGAATTATGAATCAGTTATGTTATTCAAATATTTATATATGTAAAATAAATTAAGTATGCTGTATAATGTAGTATATCCACAATACTGTTTTTTTTTTTTGCATAATACAGTAAAATCCCCATAATTCGAAATTCACCATAATTCGAAATTGCTAAAAGCTAAAAGTCCTACAATGTTAGTTTCATAAATAACCCTGATAAATCTTAAATTTTAGTTCACTATACTTCATAAATCAATACATTTTAGGTCATATAATTCAAAATTTGTTGAAATTTTTTTTTTTTTTTTCACAAGTGAGAACAACAAATATGTCTGTCGGTACATTAATATTTGAAATTTCTCAATCTTTGTATGTATTAGGTAGTAAGTAAATACATATAGCGTTTTCAAAATAATTTATCGAAATGCATAAAAATACAGACATTTTTCACAAAATTATTGGCTTTTTTCATGAGTTTTATGATTATTGGCGAATTTCGCAATCGCTTTGCGATTTTTTTTCTACCTTGAATTTCGAATTAACGAGGTTCTATTGTATCTGTTTGAAAAATTCAGTTAAAATAATATGGCATGGTACGTTAATGGCATCTCTTATTATCTGAAAAAGAAAATGTTTGTCGATTTCTATTACATCTCTTTATCATTTACATATAGGGATGGGTTATTCCCCACCAGTGAACTTTTATCATGATTAATGTATCATTACATTTACACATCTTTAATAGCTTTTTTTCATAAGTTTAATGATTTTGGCAAATTTAAAATTAACAGGGTTCTGCATTATTCGAAATTGTTTTTTTTCAGAGTCTCTTGAATTCCAAATTAACGAGGTTTTAATTTAATTTGTCTTGGTCTTTTCAAACATTATCTAAATTGTATATCAAGTTCAGAAGGTATTTCTTTGTTTTGTGGGAATTGAAATCATTTTATGCACGTTTTTGTTTCTATTCTTTACCTGTATGCATATTTTTAACACAGTTTCAATTTTCATTTTAATGTATCGATCCATCCTGTGTTAAGTATTACAACTAATAGATCATTTTTAGTTGGTTAAGTATGTATTGTGTCTAATATAACATAATTACATACATAAAAACATTACTGCCACTTTTAGTATGTAAAAATTTTTAAAATGGCCTATTTGTCAGTTAGTCGATACTTTATGTAGGAGGGGTCTGATGCAATTTATATTTCGAGATTATGTTTTGTTTCTCTACATTTCTACGACGGGAAACAAAACTAAAAATTTGACTTAAAAGTCGTAACCTAAAAATGTGATACGCGATACAACCAAAATATTTCAGTGTTCCCGTAACACGAAACAGTACAATATTTTACTTACGTCTAGATGACAAATAGCGAGGCTTTGGTTATTATAATTTTTAGAGGCTATTTACTTTATTTTTTTCATGCATCTGAGACCATATTTAATGTTATGTTCAGTTCTGTTCTATCCAACTTTTGAGTTTTCCTAAAGATAGGCCAGGTTATATATCGATTCTCCGAACATTTCAAAATTAGATCAAAATATATATATTCCTTATATTATATTTAATTGACAATTTTCCTTTTAACTCTAATAAATAATAATGTAAAGTGATTGTATATCATTGTAAAATGTAAGGGACACCATATATGTATGTTGTTACATAAATGAGTATATTTTTGAGTACGTAGATTGGTATTATTTGTAGGTAGAAAATTTAATAAATATTCCAAGATTGTGTGGGGGAAGATTCTGATTGGCACAGTTATTTTACAATAAATATCACAAAGAATGTGGGTATTGTTTTATTTTTTTACCACCTTTTGTTTTGAGAAGTTGAACATCTTGTTGAAGAATTTACAGACAGGACAAAAAATGCATTGTATATTTTAGACATGTCATACCACTTCTTCAGGTAATGTTTTTCCTGTTATATGCTATGTGCCCAGTGAGGGAAGATCTAGTAGCACAATGAAGACTCGGTAGTTTGAAGAAATTAAATTGATTAAAATTAAAATGAAAGCGTACAAAATAATGTATTCATGAAGACGTATCGAAATCAAGCAGGCTTTGAGGATCTTTCTTGTTGTAAATATAAATATAAGTATCGAACAAGATCTGATTCTAGAAGCCATATTGCTTATGTGGGGGTCTACAGGAAGACGCTCATGGGTGAGAAGGCAAGCCTCAACCATAAGCGTGAGAAGGTTTGAAAAAGGTGGTGATAAAGTTAATAAATTAAGTGTCCACTGTGATCGCAATACATGACCATTCATAAAAATTGGGATTGTTTATGCAATAATAAAATAATTCACCTTTTTATTTCGCTTAAACCCTGCGACATGATTATCTCCACCAGGTGCGCGCGTGACGAAGAAAGATCTTCGAGGGACAGCGCAGCACAAAATAACTCCGCTATTTCGAAAATACATAATTTGATGACGAAAAATACCACAAACAATAATTAATAATAAATGAATTTTGTGTTTGCAATAGTTACGTCAAAAAAATAAGAATTTAAATCTATTTTTTGATGCTTCAAGGTGGTGTATCAACAGTTCCTACTTGCACGTTGAATCTGCGAAAATTTGATTTTCATTTTACTACCATAAACAATCAAATGTATTCTATTTTCGGATAATGTTTGACATATTGTTTATGCAGTATACAATGTAATGCACTGTTTGTTGATATTCCTCATATTATTTTTCTCGCTCTAATGTGTTGAACTAATCAGAATAATTTAAAATTTACTAAACAAACCATAAGATTCAATTGAAATCTGAAGTACGCAAATTGTCTAACCTAAGTATAATAACCTCTAAAATTAGGGCGATGTAAGGATGCCTAGCTTTGTTTGTATTGTCTCTCGACTACGTAGTCTGTAGTCTATCACACGTAGTAGTCCAGAGTCTCTCTAGGATCCTCTCGACGGATGATCGTTAAGCTCACCCCCATCAGGAAGACCAATTTCCGAAGCAAGGTTCCTGGGTCTTCCATAATTACGTCTTGGGCTCTTCGGGTGCTCTCTGGAGTTCTTCTTGATTTTTGCCTAGCCTGTATTTCCTCGCCGGAGTGGAAGAGCCCTCTTTGGACTCCATCTGAGACTGTATTTCTTCACAATGTTACAAATCGTTAAATTTTTGGGTACTTGAAAGATTGAATGATTTTGGTGAGCGTTCTTCCAGCAAAAAGGCTTTCTATAATCACCGCTCTTCTAGTGTTGTTACTCCATGCTTGAGTTGACAGGCTCGGCCATTGTGAGGTAATTGAAGTCTTACTGACATTTAGCTAACCCTAGTGCCAACAGCATCTAACCCCGAATTCAAATATAGCGGGAACTTTAAATACAATTTTGTCCAGATTCTAATGGCGCGCCGTGTATATAAATAATGTACCGTGTCTATGGAATGTTTGAAAGAGAGCGAGCGGGAGAGGAAGTGAGAAAGTGCACGGAAGGCCGGCGGTGTCGCCGTGCAGCCGGACTGAACTAGACCATCGAGATATGGTTCGGGTGCCATAGTATCTGTATTATATTGTATAAAGTCATCTAAATAAAACTGTAACTCCACACCGAGTTTTATTGGAAGCCATACACCACAACCAGATAAGAACATAACATTAGCACCACAGGCTGTAACACAACAGTAATAAAAAGCATTTGTAATTATTTGTCCATTTATTTCATACAATTAATAATAATATGTACACAGTAAACTTTATAGTTATTTAACATATATAAAAATATTTTTAACATTAGTTGTGGATGAGAGAGAAATAAGAACACAAGTAGGCAGTGACGCTCTAAAGAGTCTGAAGTACGAATCTCGCCCCGTTTTACGGTCATCGGAATAAAATTCTTTTATGGTGGCGATGGTAAAGAATAAAAAAATAATATTCCAAGTCGCGTAAGCCAAACGAGCGTGATGACGGGTGAGGATTTTCAAGTCTGGTTGGACGGGATTCGCACGGCAAAAACGTTAAAAGCGCCGTTCAATAATGTCATGCGAAAAAATACTGTTCATTCTATTATTATTTTTAAACCGTTTTACTTCAAAAATAAAAACAAGGATATATAAAGCAAGCGCGGATGTTCAACAAGTGACGTTTAAAGCCGTATTTAACAATATTTTCTTCCGACACAAATTTATCTTACTTCGCAAAATGCCGTTTAAATGAATATATTATTTTTATGATCGGACCTCGTTACAACAAGAAAAATGGCATGATTTAATAAATAATGCGACTTAAACGTAAAAAAAATAATAGTTTCGGAGTTTGCCGGGTGTAAAAATTCAAAGCCAAACGCCGCAACCGAAGCTTATTCAAAAGTAAATTAACGATCAACGTGAAATAAAATGAAATTAAAAAATATATATGTCATATAAAATGTGACTCGGATTAAAGTCCCTCAGACAGTAAAAGACTTTCTTACGGAAAAAAGCAATTACTCACAATTTTGTCGACGCCGCGGCGCGATTGTAAAAATTAATAAATAAACGTTGCCGCGACCGAAATGAATAAAAAATGAAGACATTCAATTTAAAAAATAAACAGATACAAACAATATGACTAGATTAAATAAGACTAAATTCAACTTCTCTCATTTCGTAATTTTTTGTGATTTTTTATTTCAAAGAATTTATAATTCACATTTTCGATTTATTATATTTATTCGTTTATCATCCAAAAAGATTTCAAACAATTTATGTAAGCATCCGACGAATCTATTTTATTTCCGAACCGAAATTAAAACCGATATTTAAACAGAAACAAAAAAATCTACAATATTTTGACTGAATATTCAAAATAGAGAAGATGTTGATTTATTTCAAGTAAAATTTTGCATTAAAGTGTGTTTATTATGTTAATGTGTGTTATAAGTATTTATTATATGATTAACAATTCCTTTTCAATGTTTGCGAGAGACATAATTCAGTACAACAATGTATAAATGTAATTTTCGAAGGTTGAAGTAGAAATGTCTAACTCTCGCACACGTTGATGGAAAAGGCGGCGAGCGTGTCTCCCTTTTGACCGACGGCCTTCGCTTGGTACTGGCCGGCGTCTTGCGGGTCGCAGGCGACAATCTCCAGCTTGTACTTGGAGTCTCCTTCCATCGTGAAGCTGTATCTGAGCGACTTCTCGTCGATTGGTTTGCCGTCCTTCAGCCACTGGAGCTGTATGGGTGGCTGTAACGAAAGAATACTCAAAATTAAAACGGCACTTCCGAAGGACATAAGAAAACACTTGCGAAAAATATTTCACGTAACTGAATTTTTTAAAATTTATTTCTTATTCACTCCCATTCTGCCCACTCTTCGGGAGCGACGAGCAAGAGGTGACCTCATCGAAACATTCAAGATTCTATCGGGCTACTACAATATTCCTAATATGACAGATATGTTTGCATTGAACACTAATGTGGGCCTTCGAGGACATCACCTGAAGTTGAGCAAGTCTCGGTTCTCGTGTAACCCAAGAAAGCATGCATTAAGCAATAGAGTGGTCAATATGTGGAATAGTTTGCCTGAGGGCGTTGTGTCTGCAGCCAGTGTCAACCAATTTAAGAATAGGCTGGATATTCAAATGGGAGACAGTGATATGGGCCTATCAGCTTAAGCTGCCTGCCCATTATCTATAATAATAATAATAATAATTCACAAATACAATTTAGGTTCGAATTCCAATTGGAAATTTTTCAGGGTTTTTATCATTTTATTTAACTTGTATTGAAACGAATGAATTTTTCGTAATATATATAAGTTACTGTAATGATAGTCCAATGTTTTACAAAAAATGTCGGAAATATTGAAAAAAAAATGCAAACTTTGATGTCGCATATCTCCATATCTATTGTTATTAGGTCATGATAGCTTGAACATTTTCGACTCAAGGCAGGAATATAGTCCTGTGAGGTTATTAATAATAATATTAAATAACCCTGTATAAAGCGATAGTATATTTAATTTAATTATATAAAAAAAGATTTAAGTGGGGTTATTAGGTCACCTTGTCAGTCTCTGCGGTGAAGGCGGCGCCTTCTCCGGGAGCTACGGTTACGGAGGCGGGGAACTGCGTGAAGTGCGGGCTGCGTACCTCCTCTCCCGGCACGACTACGGCCAGGGAGCAGGAGGAGAATGACTCTCCGCAGTCGTTGAAGGCCTCGCAAGTGTACACGCCTGTGAAACAACGGCAGCCAATTACGATCATGGTTGACAAATCTCACAATAACATCATAATTAATATTGATTATATATTTAATATTGTTGAACCAGATAGACGGTTGTATAGTTCAGAATATGGCCAAGAGTCTCCTTCACCGTGGGAGATATTTTATAAGCATATCCACTTACTATGAACATAATTTTTTCTTCATGCTTTATAAATTTTTTTCATTGAACTGATTTCATAATCAAAGTGGCAATGCTTACCAGCGTCTTCAGGGAAGATTTCGGCGATTTGTAACTTGTGAATGTTGGCCTCGCTCGAGTACTGGAAGTCTTTGGAGGGTTTGATCTCCTTGTTGTTGTGGAGCCAGATCACGTCGAACCTCTCGGCTCCGACAATCCTATTAAATTAACAAGTATAAATTGTTAAAACCTAGCATCTTGGACAAAGAAAATATAATAAGTGTATTTTCCTGCATTCGAAGTTTACAAAAATTTGTAACTAAATTTGAATCTCGTGACAAACTGACCTGCACGATAATGTGACCGCATCGCCGTCTTTGACAATCTGTGACTGGACGTGTGAGACTATCCTGGGCGGTCGATCCATGAGGCCTCCCTTGATCGCTCCGCTGTCCATGGCTGCAAATGATATTTTTAATTAGAATTGAAGAGCTTCAAACTTGAAATTTTAAAAACATATTTTTCTTAAACAAAATTATTTACATACTAAGGGCCGGTTGTTTCAAGCTGGATCAAAGTAAAAGTTTGTTTAAAGCATAGATCTTTGCGTTCTCCACTAATCAAACGATCCGTTTCTGTAAAAATCTTTACTTTAAACTAACTTTTATTCTAATCCAAGTTGAAACAACCGGGCCTAGAGGCCGATTTTTGATCAGTAATATATAAACTCAAGGGACCAAAAAAAACATTTCGACCTATGCGGAACCTCATTAATTTCAAATTAAAGGTACAAAAAAAATCGCTATGCGATTGCAAAATTCGCCAAAATAGTAAAACTCGTAAAAAATGTCGTTAATATTGTGAAAAACTTGTGTATGCTTTGCATATTTCGAAAATGCGGCATTCATTATGCTAACGCAAAGATTGTGACATTTTCTTTACCTTAAGTATTGTATATTGACATATTTGTTGTTCTCACTGGCGAAAAATTTAAATATTTTTTCAATTTTGTCATATTTCAAAAAAAATTTGAATTGTGTGAAATAAAATGTATTGATTAATGGCGCAAGGGGCTAAAAATATTTTGAATTACGAATTACCCAGGTTTTCGAATTATTAGGGCTAATCTACTAATGAAATTAACAATTTGGGACTTGTAGGTTTGAAAAATTACGATTTATTGCGAATTTCGAATTATCAGAATTCGAATTAACAGGGTTTTACTGTAGTTAAGAAAAATGCAAAAAAAGGAAAAATCTTTGCTTTTATTTAACTATGTAATACCAACGATAAAACAACCGATCAAACAACCGGCACTGAGGGGCAATAAACTTATGCAATTTTATCATCAACCTTTCCTAAATGGTACTAAAATTGAAATGTGTATTCCAATGCGGTAAACTCAGTGTACATACGCACACTTTTTTCCATTTTTAAGTCGGAGAAATATTTTACTATAAAATATTTTTATATGAATATTTTACTATAAAATATTTTTATCAATTATTGTATGAAAGTGCTAAAAATGAGAAAAAAAAACCACAACATAAAGATATCGTATTGAGCTGTCCAAACCCGTACAAAACTCATTTTTAGCATCGTGTGGGTTGGAAGCTTTCTGCATAACTATGTCACAATAAAAACCGGACATTGTAGCGAGTTATTAATTTGAAGTGTTTTAAACAAGGATAATAGACCATGTTTTGGGAGCACCACAACAGAAATAATAAACTCACGTTTGATGGAGACTTTGCATGTTGAATCGGCTGTTCCGACACTGTTTTTGGCTCGGCAAATGTATTCTCCTTCGTCTTCTGGGAATACTTCATTAATGGCCAGACTGGCCACTCCGTTCTTGTACTTCAGGTCCATAATCTCTGACGATGCTAGGGTCTGCAACAAATCGTTTGAAAATTAGTAGCACATTGCGAAATTCAACAATTCTCAGACTGCGTTCATTGTTGTACAAGAAAATCCCTGTAATATTAACAATTATTTCGTCATAATCATAGAATAACAACGCATGTGATATTTCTCAAGTTTGCAGGAGAGCAGTTTGAAGTTTTATTTACATAAAGACACTTTATGTCATAGCTCGATAACTACAAAAGACTTTCCTTTGAAACTTGGGTTAGTTATTTAAAGTTGATACCTTTCAAACCTCAAATATAGTCAGCGCCGTACAACGACATTTTTACAAATGCTGCATTTTCTACGACCGCAAATCAGAACCGTCGTTATACCTGCTTCGTATAATGAAGGTTAAATTAATGAGAAAAAATATACTTTTCATAAACCATTAGATGGCTTATTTTTTTTCAAAAAAGTCAATATGGAATTTTTTGCACATCTGTCATTGTTCTACAATCATGAAGATTTGATAGTCTGGTTTCAAACCTTCATAATGATTTGAATTTCACACACTTTAAATGCTAAATAGTTAATAAATGACTTGTAGATCAATGTCAGAATTGCAATATTTGATTTTTTTATGTATAAAACTTTAAAATGAAATAAAACCAATAAAAATCATGGTAATGGCCACGGTATCGGCTTTGTTGGAATGATAACTTTATGGGATAATAATATAGGCTCTCCCCAACTCCCGTCTTCCTTCTACTTGCCCTCGAGTATATTACTCGGAGGTGATATTTATCCCCACGTAACACGCGGCCCAAATTAGAGACCTTCTTCATTTCAACATTGGACAGTAGCTCTCAACTGGCTCCAGCTCTCTGAAAAGTCTCCGCATTGCTGAACATATCGGTCCACGGTATACGGAGCATTCTCTGATGTATTTGGAAAGCTTCCAACCGATTCATAACATTAACTTTCAGAGTTCACTTTCACAGCCATATAAGAGAACTGACCATATGTAACATTGTATCACTAATTTAAAAACTAATGGCATATAATCATCTTTCCAATAAAGCCAAAATAACCATCCCTATACAATATATAAGTTTTAATGATAAATTATCATTATAATCGTTTAGAAATGATGTCAAATGATAGAAAAAAATATGTTATAGAGTTTCTCGAGACAATATTTAAAATTATGAATGAAAACTAATTAAATAATCATGAATTAGAATATTGCATTTGTAATATTTAATGTACATGTTTATTACATATCATGAAAATTGGTGGAAAGTGAACAGTTGCTGCAGAAGCAAGCGAGAAGTAAAAGACACAGTGCGTAGTACATGGGGGGAACATGTCTTTTAAGAGGAAAACATATTTTCTTATTAATTTTGTATCATCACGAGACGGTCCTAGCGACAGAAGTCGTACCTTTGTGCCCTTGAGCCACTGGACTTGTGGTTCGGGGTCTCCTCGGACGGAGCAGCTGAGCAGGAGGGGTGTGCCGTCACGGACGCTCATGGTGACCGGGAGGGCGCGGGCGAACTCTGGTTTGCACATTGTGGAGTCATCGGCGGGCACTGGAAAAACAACCGAGAATTCGTAACACACGTCATTAAGGATTTTCACATTCAGTTCACCAGGTAACATGTTAATTATAGATACATCAGATTTCATTTAAGAATTCAGTTGGGTTGGCATAGGTAATATGCACATGTCGTTATCAGGTCCTTATGAAATTACCATTAAATATTTTTGGAACAGTTTGCCTATTAAGCCAATTAAAACATTGTCAATCATCAGTAAACAAAAAATGAACTGCGATTTTGATTCTATATCATTCTTACTTACACATTTACACATTGAATAAGCGACAACTGGACGTTTTTGAAAGGAAAATTTTGAGGCTTATCTTCGGACTGGTTCTAGAAAATGAACTTTGGCACAAACGTCACAACAATGAGCTCTATACTCTATTTAAGGAGATAAACATCACAAAATTTATAAAACTGGGAAGACTTCGGTGGCTGGGTCATGTGGAGAGAATGACCAAGCATAAAGCACCAAAGTCCCTGTTGAACTCAAGGTCGATAGGGCGAAGGAGCTTAGGAAGGCCAAAATTAAGATGGAGCGACAACGTCCTCAAAGACATTTCTGCCTTGGAGCTCCTGAACTGGAGAGAGCTGGCACTAAACCGAGATGAGTGGAGGAAGGCACTTGAGGAGGCCGAGACCCACCGGTGGTTGTAGAGCCAAGAGTGATGATGATGAAATTGACACAAATTACTTACAAATCAGTTCTTTGGTAGCACTCCTCGATCTGGATCCCGTTGAGTCGGAGGTGTCCAGACGATTGAGTCCGTATTTCTTCTTGTTGGGCTCCTGGACGGAGACCTGCGGGGAGAGAAGCTTCTTGGCCGACTTGCTGGGCGCGTCCACCGTCACCTTGGTCTTGGTCACTATGGGCGGCGGCGCGGGCTTGAGAGGCTGCTCGATGTACTTGCGGTCGCCCGAGTACAGGAATTTGTGCGCCAGCTCGGCCTGGGCTTCGGACACTACCTCGCCTGGAAACAGAAATCAACATAATCAATAATAATATTAATTAATCAAAACCTGCTTGCAATATCCTTAGTTTGTTAGATAGAAGGAAATTAATAGACTTAATATTTCTGAAAAAAATTATCCATTCTCCAATTGACAGATAGCCTTGGCCTTCTCTCTAAAGTATGGCTTATAGTTCCATTGTCAAAGCCTTAAAAATATATATTCTATTACGATAATACCAGAACAAAACTACCAATCAAATAACTGAACTTGAATAAAAAATTGGGTTTATCTGCTTTACATGATAATGTTTGTATAATTTGGAACTGTCAGAGATTAACTTGCGCCAGAAAATGTATGAATGCGGATGAGGCGAGAGCCGGGTGTTGGGATGAAAGAGTGTGACATTTTATCCTCTCTACCCATCCCCGCAAGGAAACAGCTTGAAGTTGAGTCAGTTAATCCGCGCTCATGAATGCAGAAAACATAATTGACGTACCTTCAACAATAACGACGCAGCTGGTCTCGTCCGTTCCGTGCTTGTTGGTGGCGATACAGCTGTACTTGCCGCTGTCCTCTGGCTTGCAGTCCAAGATCTCCATCGTGACCACGCCGTCAGAGTGCGACATGCTGTACTCGTGTTTGGAGAGCTCGCGCCTGTCCTTGTACCTGAAGAGATCATGAAAATTTACGCATTAGAATCAAAGACGGGAAATGAAACATAACGAAAAGGATTATAAAAGCAAAGGTGGCAACATCAAAAATATTTTGAATGCAGTCACCGAGGATTATTAATTTGGAAAGTATTGAATTCGAGATTTTACAGGAAATATAGGTCTTTCCCTTCCAAAATCATATTTCCTGGTCACTATTAAAAGCAAAGACAGCAATCCTTATACGTGACAAATTGGTCGCTTCATACTAATTAATGTCAAGGTTGATGTCAATTTTAGACTGAAACATCATAGCGAAGGGCAGCAATGTCTACTATTTGATAGCAAACCAAGTAATATCCATATTTAAAAGTTAAATACTTATTTATACACGTACATGAAAGGAAAAATGAGGTGGCAATTGGCAATTTCAATAAGATGTAAGTTAAAAATGTTCTCAGGTTTTCATGGCCGTTCAGAATCCTCTGTGTATAGTTTTCTGGGATATTCTGCAATATATGTATGGATATATGTTGACCAAAGAGGTCATATTATGTCACAGCCATCTGACAATTAGTCAGGTAATTGGACGCCTAGGCCGTTCATTAAATGCTGGCATCCAATAAAATGGCTGAAGGACAACTAGCCAAGTCATTGAGCGCAACGCTTAACCAGATGGTTGAACGTCGTGTAGTCATTTAGTTAAATTGTATATTGAGGAATTTGTGATGTTTGGTTAGGTTAAGTTTTGTTTGTTTAGATTTTAATCACTTGGCTGTTTTGGTCAGTCATCTTCAAAGGGCTGACTTTCAGTATGCCAAGTTGTTGGTTCTAGTTCAATTACCTATCGGCCTAGGCATTTAATTGGATGCCGGCGTTCAATGAACGGCCTAGACGTCCAATTACTTGGCTAATTTAACCAGATGACTGCGACATATACACAGCAGAATATCTCAGAAAACAATACATAGAAGATGTAGGTTTCATAGATTCCAGAGAAATTGACTAGCTTGTTCCAGGCCAGCGACGTATATATATATATATATATATATATATACGTCGGAGCGCCTCCTGAATACACGACTTGGGCATGGAACGGCTCAAGTAGTGATGGGTTTTTAGTATTAATATCAGAAACACCACAGTGGCATATTGCTGCCTTTGTTTTTATACTCCTCAATTGCAAACTATATTTGTACTGTTTCAAAAAAGTACATATTAGGTTGGGTAAGCTGGAGATGTAACGTAATGACATTCTTCCAGATTCATAGACTTTATGGGTGACCACCATTGTCAAACCCACTATAACTGGTGGTACAGAATTATATTTAATTAATAACGAATTAGCGAATTAAATAAATACTTTTAGAATATGTTTTATTTTAACTTTGTAATAGACACAATGAATTGTTCAATTACTACTATAGTTTCGAAAGGAGCAGTCTCTCTCATCATCAGATATACATAATAACTAACTTAAATACAGAATTTATCAATCTAATCGGTTCGGCCAGGTGGCGCGTGGTGGGGAGGGGTATTTTTTCCGCAAAAAGCTCTAGGATTGGTGAAGTGGACTGAAATGTGATATTATCGATAAGTGTGTTTTTAGAATTCAAATTTTTAGGATTTCAACGGTTTCCAAACTATTCATTATCCGTCCTCTATGAGGAACCAAGTTTTTGTGACTATCGAAAGAAGTGTTGATTATATGATTGGCAAGCGACAGCGACGTCCTTTTATTTGTGTACTTAAGTTTCTCGCGGTTTGGCCGTCAGTGTATTAAACAAATCCTCACCATTTGACGGTCGGCGGCGGCTTGCCGGACAGACAGCACAGCAGCTTGCAGGTGTCGCGGGCCTGCATGACCCTGGGCCTGAGCAGGAAGGTGAAGCTGGGGGCGGCCTCGCTGTCCTCCTGCCAGAAGGTGTACGGGAGGGCCTCGCGCCTCCTCGGCTCGTCGGACAGGCGCGGGATGGTCGGCATCTTGGGCACGGCTGGACAAGGAAACATTAATGTCATTAAAATAATTCAAGAAAATAATCATAAATTTGACCCAAAAATAGGGGTGTAAAAATATTAAATACAAATAATAAATTTTTAAAATTGAATAATTTAGAATTTTTTTACATTAGGGAAGCGGTGAATAATAGAGTACCTCTCATTAATAACCAAATTAATTTTCCATATAGCCCTTTGTTCAATTTAGCGTTCACAAGAGATGTAGTAGCACCCACCTTAGACCCCGCCCCCTCTCACTCTCTCTCGTTAGATCCCCAAATGTTCAGTAGTTCAATTTCTCTGACAAGACCAACACGCATGTGAACAATAGTGGTGATAGTTTTACAATACTATGGTTGGGGTGTATAGTGTTGTGAATGTAGTAGTGTAGTATTGGTCCTGATGAAGAGACGGGTACGTCTCGAAACCGGTAGACCGTAAATCTGGTAGTGGTTACTAAGTTTACTAACATTCTGTTATTAATTCAACCCAGCTCATAAATAAATTTCTGTGCGAGGTTTACGGTTCAGCCTAAACTAATCGGAAATTGGAGGTAGATCCCGGATTAGTACGGCGTTTGGCATGGTTTCACTACCTTGTTTCAACCATTGGATTATCTTTTTTCATTGGCAGTATATCGTTTAGAAAGGAAAAATTTTTTTGTCTTAAAAATTACTAATTTGTCTAATAAATTAAAAATATTTAATTATTAAAAAATATCTATGAAAATAAAAAATATAATTATCCAGAAAATGACTTATTTATCCATAAAGCTACTTACTTAGGCTTTATTAGATCCTTTATGTTACTATACACATATGTACATATAACACATGAAAAATAAAACATTTTTACAGACATTTGTTATTTTTTTCTAATAAAGTAACAATTAACAATAGTGGGATTGAAAATTGCCAGCATGGTAATCATAATTCCGAAAAAATCTCAGGATTTTGAGGAGATTAAAGAACTTGGAACTCGGAGAGTGGTACGCGCCATATACCCTACAGAACTACTACTACTACAGAAATAAAACATAGACTTACGTTGTACGTTGAGGAACACAACTTCCTCACGGAAACCGTAATGGTTCTCTGCCCTGATGATGTACTCTCCTCTATCTTCGAGACGAGCTCTGTTGATGATGAAGTAGTAGTCATCTCCGGCGTACCTACACAATACAAAAAAATGCGTCAGTTACACTTATTTATCACAAATATGTATAATCTAGACACGTCATTAATTTAAAAAGTGTCGCCGCATACCTCTTCATGAATTTGACACTCTGTCTCAGTTCCTGGTTGTTGCGAGACCACATGACCGTGGGAGTCGCCACGGCGATGATCCTGCAGTACATCTTGACGGACTGTCCTTCGAAGCAGAAGGCCGATTGCGGTTTGATGACGAATCTCGGCGCAGCTTGTCTGCGATCTGTTAAAACATGGAAAAATTTAACAATTAGACAGTCTGGCAATCATTTACTATCTTATACTTTTTAAATGCTTCACATTTTTTTGTAGAATGAATGATATTGTCATTCTTTATGACTTTTCAAAAGAATTAATATTGTAAAATATGCAATTCGTATGGAACTTTTAAAGCCCGAAGAATGTAAACTTATTTGCGAGATAACATATTAAAGATGAACTTATAAAGCTAGTTGTACTGTGTTTAAAAAAATCTATTAAAATTGTTTGATTTAAAAAGCTATTACAAAAACCTTTGATCTGCTATTTGAAGAACACCATACAACATATTAAAAATATGACTTCAAGATAAAATGAGGTGAAATCAAATTACTGTAAGTCAGTTCAAAAAGAGGTTCTCACCAAATATTCCATCGTAAATCTTCCATTTCTCAACGAGCAGCTTCCTCAGGGAGGAGTACTCGCTCAGCCTGCCGATGGGCAGGATGTAGTCGGCCCAGTGCTCGTAGCGGGAGCGGATCCTGTCACGCATGGCCTCGTATCTGGAGGAGTCCATGAGCTTGGTGCGGGAGCTGGTGTCGCCGGTCAGCCAGTTGTGCAGCAAGCACTCGTGGGCGGTCATGCGCTTTCTACGAAATTAATCAGTTGTTAAGTAAGATTTCTACTTTTACAAATACATATACAGTATATGATATCTAAAATAAATAAAAAAGCAATACATTTATCTACAGAAAAAATATTTGATCACCAGCGATACTTATTTTGCCACAGTAACCATCTATGATTACAAAAAATTTGAGACTAACACACGTTGTATGAGGTGTACCAAATAAGCAATAGTTTGTAGAAGACTTACTCCTTGTTCTTGATGAGCAGCCTCTTGATGAAGTCTCTGGCGTCCTCGGACACGTTCAAGAAGGCTTCCTCGTCGAACTCCCAGTCGCAGGCCTTCACGTTCTTGAGGGTCTCGATATCGTTGTTGCCGGCGAACGGCGAAAGCCCGGAGAGCCTGAAAATATTTGGAAACGTGACTTTCTCTGAATCTATCTTTCTGGACGTTTCGGACAACACATTAGCCCTAATTATGGACAGACATACATGTGGCAGGTCCATTTATTTAAGTGTAAAGAATTAACAAATAAGGAAAATATGTAAAAAGTGTAAAATGTGTAAAATGTGTAAAAAGAATTGCTCAGGTGGTTTGGGCATGTTGAGCGAATGAATGATGAAAGAATGGTAAGAAAGATATATGACGCAAGTGTTGACGGTGCCAGAAAGAGAGACCACATCAACCAGGTCCTGTTAGGAACCTTAACAATCGTCGCATTGCATGCGAAGATGTACGATGGAAGGGGTCCTCTCTGACTACTATGTGGGGAAAAAGTGTGATGGTAAGTAGTAAGTAAGTGAAGCGCCTAATTCCAAAACCCCATAAAACGGATAATTTAAATTAATACCCTACGCAATACGCAGTTTTGTGGCTACATGCGGTACAACAAACACTGTAAAAGTGTAGCAAATATAACTTATATGCATTGAAATTGCATATTAAAAATCAGAGTTTGTTCCAAAATACTGCAAAGAAACTTTCTGAATATACCTTATTCATCCATAAACAAAATTAAAATCCAAATAAGGTGCTACAAGTGAAACATGCAATTCCCAAAATTGATTTTACCTTTTTTTTATCAGGGTCATTAGCGACCCAGTGATATCAAAAAATTAAATAAAGTGAATCATAAAATGACAAATCAATTAGATACTAAAATATGGACAAACTGTTATTAATATTTTTGATATTTAAAACTTAATAATATGGAAATTTTTATATTAGTAAAGCCATAAAAAACAACATTCCTCTAATAAATTAATCAAAAAATTTCCCCTACAGTCCTGTTTGATTTAAAATTATCATTTATAAATAAATTAATTATTATTTATAAATTAACACCTCGTCTCCCTTTTTCCTCTACTCAAATTCTTAGTCCTTTTTGATAAGAAACTTAGTGCATGTTGGCCTTTAGTTAGAGTAGCACGCATGTGAAGAGTATTTTGTGAAGAGTATTTTGTGAAGGTCTTGGTGTGTAAATAATACTATGGTGTGGTGTGTAGTGATATTTACATGCCAGTGTAGTGGTTGTCTTGACAAAGAGACGGGTTACGTCTCGAAACCGGTAGACAAAAAAGTAATTTTGAGTGGTTATATAAAAATGTCTTAGGACGGGCTGATCTCCGGTTTATGATAATGCTTGGATAAACTATACAATGATGTGATAACTCACAGAACGTATGCCAGCACTCCTACGGCCCACATGTCTGTGTAGAATCCTACTGGCTCCCGTTCCACTATTTCCGGAGCTGCGAATTCGGCGGTTCCGGTGGAGATCTTCACCACTTCGTTGGGGTCCAGTTTGGTGGCGAGGCCAAAGTCAATCAGCTGTAATAAGTAAATACTTTGATGTACATGACGTTTAAAAAAAATTAGGTGTGTGTACTTACATACGCGGGTTAAAAGTTATAATAAGTTACTACCAAATTGCATTTCGCTTGTATAAAAAAGAGAAAATAAAATAGTGAGCACATAACTCGATCATCATAAATTTTTTTTTTACAATTGCAAAACAGATTGCTCCATTTACTATGCAAGTTATGACGTGAAGTGAGTAGGTACTATATTGTAGCGAATTACTGTTTGATGCTTTCAATACTATCGTTAAATACATCGACATGATCGCTCAGTTTATTTAAGAGTTGCACACTACGCGTTATGGTGTGCTTAATCATTACATCTAATTATGCTTATTCACTAATATTTATTTAATGATGTTTATATTTCTCTACGATGATCCATTTATTGACTTATACATACTAATCATTCATGCTCTTATGCATCGTGTACTCCTGTCCCCAAACACAAGTTTTAACTTTTCTGGGGACAGTTAAACACGTATAAAAAAATGTAATATTCACTGTCACTGTAACATGCATGTATTTATTTTATTTTCAATAAAGAGTTTCTATGCGTTCTGCATTTTGGGACATGAAATAACGCTTGACCTCGATTTCGTACAAAATTATTTGGTACAAACAGGGCATAATTCCCTAGCAAGTCCGAACTTGTCGGACACTCCGAAGTCTCAATTATATTTCTTAAAATGTTGACCCGAAAAAAGAATTTCATCACTTGGGATGAGTTTTCTAAGGAATTTAACTATCGCCACGATGTTGTCCATACACCAGATAGAGGGCACACAAAGCATTTATAGCACTCTTGGTAAAACTTAACTCTTTGAATGTTTAAGACTTTTAGTGCAAACGTTGCATTTGTGAAATAGGGAACATTGTTTTGAAACGATAGTTTACGTAACAAATCAGTCTCCAATAGCCAATATGCGTCGCGTTGCAAAAAGTCGGTGGTGTTTACCTTGACGTTGCTGCTGGTGCGGGTCTGGCACATGATGTTCTCCGGCTTGATGTCCAGGTGGATGATATTCTGCTCGTGCATGTGTCGCACTCCCTCGCACACCTGCCTCATGTAGTTTATCACCTCGGCCTCGGACATCTGGTAGCCCGGCGCCGTGATGCGCTCAAACAGCTCGCCGCCAGACAGGCTGCACAAACACACGTTTATTGGTAAAGCTATTTGTAAATGAGTGAGCCATTCAGTTCCACTATTCAACCATTACCAAAAGAAATAAATCATAGGTATATGATATATGTAATACAATCTGTCAATTAGTATGTAACAAACCTTTTTCTGGATTATTGAAATGTCAATTTTAGAGAAAAAAACTCAGAAATATTGGAAAAAAAAGCTAACATTGTTTCCGTTTCACCCAAACTGAATGGCATATTTTCTATACAAAATTGAATGAAGAAGCCTTCCCAAAGATTCTGCCACTAGTTAAATGACACCCTATATAAATAATCGAATAATATGCCTGGTGAGGCGACATAATAGACAAATGTATATACCTCTCAAAACGATAATTAATTTAATAACTATTAAAAACCTTGAACCTTTCCTGGAGGCATATTTGATTTTACATATTATGTCAAAAATGCTGCTGCTTCTGTGGAGCTAATAAATTGACACTAGATGTCGTTAGTCAGCCTGCACACCCAGAGTACAAATGAGATTGCGCCCGCGCCGGCGTGAAGAATCATATTTGAATTTTGCCCCCGAATTTTCAAAAGAAGAAAAACAATTGCTCTCGTTTTCTGTGTGCATTTATTTGCATCGAAAGAACAGATATTATAATTGATTAGTAAATGTTGTAATCATATTTTTTCCGGGATTCCACCAGTTTATATTCTTTCACGTGTTATTTGTGACGTGGAAGAACTATAAGAAAGATTTCTCAAGATGTCTGTTTAAAAAGGGCGCCACGGAGATTTTGTGACCAGACGATTTTCGACTGTCTTCGAAGTTGAAGAGCATAAGTCTATCGCAGGTCAGTGGTCATTTGTGAGTGTCTTGGTTTACTCATGTCTTTCAGAGAGAGGAAACATAATTTTTCATTTTTTTTGCATGATTATCATATTGAGAGGTATTAATTAAATATTAAATTCACTAAGCGGATGGCTATTTACACGCTGACCGCCTAAACATACAATGCCCAAAGCAATAGCATTGAGTATTTCATTATTTAGATATGGTTGTACATATTAACTAAGCGATGACAGTTTAAACTGAGGATCTCATTGGATCATCTCCCAGGCACATCATTTGGAATTAATCTTGTTCAGTGCGGAATTAAATTTAATATGTACCGATACGACATTGCTTCCCGGTGACACATACACGTACATTAGTGATGCTTACAATATAAAGAATTGTAAGCATCACTAAGAATTTGAAAGGAAAATTTTGAGGCGTATCTTCGGACCGGTTCTAGAAAAAGGACTTTGGCGCAGACGTTACAACAATGAGCTCTATATTCTATTTAAGGAGCCAAACGTCACAAAATTTATAAAACTGGGAAGACTTCGGTGGCTGGGTCATGTGGAGAGCATCAAGCACCAAAGTCCCTGCTGAACTCAAGGCCAACAGGGCGAAGGAGCTTAGGAAGGCCAAAATTAAGATGGAGTGACAACGCCCTCAAAGATATCTCTGCCTTAGAGCTTCGAAACTGGAGAGAGCTGGCACTAGACCGAGATGAGTGGAGGAAAACTATTGAGGAGGCCAGGACCCACCAAGGGTTGTAGTGCCAAGAATGATGATGACATTATGAAGGAATGGCCAAATCATTGTTTAGTCACTCAGCCTGTTCGCAATATGATGAATGATCGCGATGTGCAAGTAGACTACACAGTTAATTAGTCTGACCGTCTTCGAATGAAAATAAAACTTTTCAATAAAATAATAGCCCGTGTCCGGTTATCGGATGATCATTGGGATTTCTGATAGAATACTCACAATTCAAAGATGAGAACCATCTCGTCGTCGTCCTCGTAGGCGTCGTGCAGGTTGATCAGCTTGCGGTGGTGCAGCTGGTTCATGATGTCAATCTCCTTGCGGATGAGCTCGCGCTCCATGGCGCCATGGCAGGGGATGAACTTGGCGGCGAAGGTGTTGCCGGTGCGCCTCTCGCGGCAGCGGTGGACGACGCCGAACGCGCCCGTGCCTGCGGGCAAACCGGGAACTTCTCATGTCTCTCCAATATCACAGCGATACAACCTAATGCGAGCTCTATCCGCGTCTCTTGCATCCAGAGGCGCACGTGTTAGCGTCTCGAGGACTTACAATAATGCAGACACGGAACTAGGTGACTTGGCAAAAAAAAAAATAGCACCCTGAGTGCAAAACAATACTTGTATCTTTGATAGCAATTTTTTTCATTAACCCTGTATTTAGATAGGTACATATTTATGTACACATTATCTTTCAAAAGTTTCAAAGAAAGGGTGACTTTAATACTACCGCAAGTAATAGAAATAGGAATGATAATGAATGGAGTAAATTTGTAAATGAAATGTGTGCTCACCGATTTCTTCCAGAATGTCGTATTTGTCGTAGACGGAATCTGTAGAGATGTCAACGGGCTGCGGTACGTATTTGGAGTAGATGTCGAACACGTAGCTGTCGTAATCCTTCACCGGGCCGTGGTCGGCGTTTGTCCTGATTCTCTTACCATTTTCGTCAACTGTAAAATACATAAAATGTAAACCTATAAGGCTTGTAAATCACTGAGGGGAATTTCAACATTCACGCTGACCAAACAAGTTGGTGCATACTTGAGCCAATACTGTGTTGCAGAAGTGTCAAATTGACATAACAATGTAGGAAAGTAGGTCAAGCAATGTTGTGTTCCTATCACAATATTGCTGACTCAGGTCAATAGATTAAGGACACCAAACTGCAAATGAAGATTTGGGGGTTTTTGGTTGTGGATGGTGTATGATTTACTTTGGAAGAGCTGCTTTTAGGATCACCACCTGTCCTGTGACGGGAAATCTCCAAAGTCGTAGAATACTTGACGATTTTATTCTTTCGATAAGATAGTTGCAAGTTATACATAAGTATGATTACAAATACAATGATAGATACTCGAAGGGCGAGAGCTTCAGGCCTACGCCGGGGGTCGATGGGAGACTGACATGCCTGTATAGGGCGTTTGGCGCTTTTGATATGTTATGCGAACAAAGAACTTTATTGAAGTCTAGCTGTATGTGTATAGGTATTTAAATTAATTTTATTATTAGATGATTTCCATGTGTTTTAGATAAACAAATATGGGAATCGTTTCATAATAAAAGAAAAATCGATAAAATAAAATTGACAGAACTTTCTCTTGCTCCTCTGTAAAGTTCGAAATAATCACCAACACCTTTTTTGGTTTCTACCCTCGATATGGTTCAATAGGTTTTTTCCTTGAATCCACTAGGAAAAGAGGCTGATCTCTGGAGGCCATCTCCAGCTAATTATTATTAAAAAAAGGTTTGTCAGAATAAAAAATAAGTATTTACCTTTGTATTCCTTCTTCTTCAGTTCCTTCTTGATGATACTCTTGGTCTCAATGAGTCCGGTGGTGGCAGAGGCGTCGGACCTTCCGTAGATGTTCTCGGCGTACACTCGGAACTCGTACTGGTGACCAGGAACCAAGCCAGTGACTGCCATCGTTGTGAATCTATACAATACGAAAAGTAATCATAATAAAATAGTTAAATGTTTTGATCATATGTATTTGAAAGGCACATTAGTAAGGCCACTTAATACTGAGCTTTGTAATATATAATCAATGATTTTACAGTGCTCTACACCTTTTACACTAAATTGGAAACTACTAGAAGGTACTGGGGCGGTCTACTGGATTATGAAAGCATCGAGAAGTGACATGAACCGACGGGTCTTTAAATACTATGAAGTTAATATTGTGGACTTTTGGGTTTTAAAAATAATGAATTATGGTAAATTTTGAAGTATCGGAGTTCGAATTAATGGGGTTTATTGTATTTAGTGTGACAAAATTTACAAGCCCGTAATAATTTTTCAAACAAGTCAAACAAATCGGAAACAACTACTCAACAAGACTGTGTACCAAGAAATTTAGCTTAGCTGTCTATATGGTTTGTTGGTCTGTAGTTTAAAATTTAATCAAAGGAGAGAAAATAATCACTGGAAAACTTCTGAGGGGACCAATATACTGAACGTAATCGAGAATTACATTGCGAGTGCTTTCAATTTGATAAAAAGCTATCGGTTATCAACGTACCTCGTGTTTCCAACCCTTATCCAGCTGGACATGGGGTGCTCGCGTTTCTCCACCAGGTAGTTGGTGATGTTGGAGCCTCCGTCCCAAACAGGGGCCTTCCAGCCCAGGGCCAGAGAGTCCACGGAGATGCTGTCCACGGCGGGGAATCGTGGCGGATCGGGACGGTCTACAAATTCCAAAGATCATAAAATGAGAAATTTAGAAAAAAGCTGAGAATATAAGAGAGAACATTTAAGATAATCTTTCTTACCGCTGATTTCGATGTTGATAATGGCTGTGTCTTGTCCCAGTTCATTCTCAGCCGTGATTCTGTATGGACCAGAGTCGATTTTGCTGGCGTCGCGGATCGTCAGGATGGCGTGGCGATCTAAAAAAAATTATTTAATTCATTCTTTAAGTAGTTAATACAAGAATGTATATTTCCTAATATAATTTTGTTAATTCGAAATTCGAGGGATGCAAAAAAAATCGCGATGTTATTGCAAAATTCACCAAAAATAATAAAAATTATAATTTATTTATTCTGTATTTTAGCATATTTCAAGAAATCACAAAGATCGCGACATTTCTATTAATAAAGTACCCGATATTGACAACTGTAAGTATTTGTTGTTCTCGCTTGCAAAAAAATCTAAATATTTTTTCAAATTCCTCAAATAAAAAAAAAAATTAATTTTAATGGGCTAAAATTTATATTAAATTACGAATTACCAAGGTTTTGGAAATATCGGGGTTAATCTGAAATTAACATTTTGGGAAATGTGTGTTTTAAAAATGTTGAATTATCGGGGTTTTATTATATAAACAGAATCACATTCATAATCTATATAAATTTTATTCAAATGTAAGCGTTACATATTTTTCTAGCTTCCTCTTAAAAGTCATTATATTTTCTTCATCCCTAATGTACCTCAGTACTTAATATTGTATTTTGCGATCTTGTTTTCTTTCTAAAAGGCAATCTGATTTCTCGTTTTCTTGCGCAGTCGTCATGTTCACGTTAATTATTTTCTTCTTAAGAATTCAAAAGCGGTTTCGTCAATTAATAATTTTATATATAAACAGAAGTATATTCAATTTTATCATTTGTCTGAATATGTATCATTATTTGTAATCATTCCAGCATCACTTTGATTCTTAAATTATAGAATACAAATATATATCACAATTTGTATCAACCATTATCTCGAATTGCGAATACTATTCTGATTACCGAGTGTACCAAAAATCAAACTGGTTGGAACAAAAGTATTCTAATAATGTACGGGATTTTCGAATACACAGTTATATTGACAAAGTCACAAAACAATTTTGTGAATTATATTTTCACAATGTCTTACAGGACCATTTCAGTCATAATGCGATCTAAATATTTAATCAAAATGCGTCTCACCCTTCCTCTCCACATGGTAGTGACCGCCAGACTCGATGTTCTCTCCTTCCCGGACCCACGTGATCTTCGGCTTGGGGTGGCCGGTGAACGGAATCTTCACAACAACGTTTTCTCCCTTGTCGAAGTAAGCATTGTCGCGGAACCTCGGAGGGATATTCAGCTTGGGAGCGGCTGGGAACATTAAAATGGATTAGTTACAATTTCACGCAACATTTTGTAGGTATCTCTAAACATTGATTATGACTGGGTATTATTGGGTGGGGAGGGGCTTATAAGTCCACCGTACAGCCATTAATATTAATATAAAAAATAATTATTACAACGATTCTCAAAAAACCTTACGACTATCCTACTGCAAATATATTTCAAGAATTCAATATAGCATCGCTTAAAAAAATATAGAAAACTACTTCCCTATGCCAGTCTTATAAAGATTATTTTATAAATAAATCCCACCCCTTAGACTGTATAAACATAGAACAAAGGGACAAATAAAGATACCAACTTTAAGAACCACCATGGCACAACACCATTATACATACTTGGGAGCTAAATGGTACAATACATTGTTGTTGTTTTTTAAAAGGGTTTAAATTTTTTTTTTTAAATATTTTAGGCAGCACATTCAATGCAAATCCAAATTTTAGGTTTTTTTTATGTATAAGCTAGACCACAATTCTTTTGAATGACAAATAAGATAGATAATATAAAAGTAATAAACTGAATCTTATTTACGATAATTAAGAAAATATGAGCATTAATCGAAACTCACTCATGATGAGTAGTTCAGCCTTGGTACTCCTGGTGCCGGCCTTGTTGACGGCCCTGCACACGTACTCGTCGGCGTCTTCTCCGTACACATCGGTAACAGTCAGGTTGTGGACGTCTCCGTCAGACCAGATGCGGTGACGCGGTCCATTGGTTATCTCGCGAGCGCCTGCGGAAAGAACGGGTTTAGTATATCTCTGTAAGTTTTATAATCTGTGATAGTAAAGGACAGCTGTATATTAATACCGTTGTGTCTTTTCATATCATGAACAGTATTTTATTGCCATACATGGTCCAAGACCCACTTGGCTGCCGAGAGAATAAAAATGTAAAGAGAAATGGAAGAAAAAACGGATGATGAAGAAGAAGTATTACGACTAGACTCACCCTTGTACCAAGTGATGACAGGTTTGGGTTGTCCAGTGATGGTGCACACGAACTGCGCATTGTGATTCTGGATGCAGTTTGCGTTCTTCAGAGGCTTGACTATCTCTGGTGGCGTGGCGGCTACGAAAAAAATCGGTAATTCATTTAGACAGTGTAAATTTAAACAACTTATTTGAAACTAGCTGGTCGTACCCAGCGTTGCACGGGTTAAGGATTAAGTAAAAAATAAGTTTGTGAGGGAAAACAAAGGTTCCCCTTTTCTCTAAAAAACAATGTTTCCGTTTAATGTTAACATAAGTTATTGTAACATAACTGTAATACTTAGATATATGGTGTCGCAGACTTTTTTAGATATTAATGTCCTCTATAAAACTGTAGTACATCATTTTGCTCTATTGTCGATAATTTCCGCAGCTTACGCGATATAAGGTTTTTTTTATATATTTGTTTCACACATTGGGTTACATTATCGAAGTTTTCATAAGGACTTCTAACTTTTTTGAAAATATTCTATAGCCTATGTTCATCAGGAATAATGTAGGATTCTAAATGTGAAAGAATTTTTCAAATCGGTTCAGTAGTTTCGGAGCCTATTCAATTCAAACACACAATCAAATCTTTCCTCTTTATAATTTTAGTATAGATAGTATCAATGGGAAGAAAGGCTTAGAGGAATCAGCTTAAATTCTCACCTTTAGGATCGACAACCTTGACTTGCGTGCTGTTGGTGCTCGGCTCGGAGAGTCCGGCCTCGTTCTGAGCGAACACTCTGAACTCGTACTGGCGCCCCTCAATGAGATTCGAGCAGGCGATCTGCGCGGCCGGGCACAGGGCTGCGTTCACGCGCTGCCAGCTGCTAGAGCCCACCTCGCGCTTCTCTATCCAGTAGCCTGTAACAGACGAAACGCAGGTTAGGTTAGTTTTTCGTTGATTCTAAGATGACTGTTTTCCCATGTGAACTTGGAAAGGTTTGACCGTTCCATCGAAGAATAAAGTGGCGTGGGTGATTTTGTGTGCTTCTACAATTCAATGCTATCAATATTTGTATTATTTGAGTACATAAATAAAAAAATAATATAATAATTGTAACGTATCTGAGTGACATCTGCCTGATGAATGAGAGTGACAGACGGCATGGAAGAAATAGATACAGAATGTTATAAAACCAGAGGTGCCATTTTGCGGGCTCTCTCATTACGTAGTCACCGCGACGTGAACATTGTATTATTGTACTATAACCGAACTATTGTCACTTGTAAACCAATAAAGTAACTGGAAGCCAATGACTTTCATTAGAATTTCAAGCATCAAGGTTCTTCTCCATACACACGAGAAAGAAAATTACAATAATGAAAAAAAATGTAATATAGAAGTTGAATGCTACATACCCTGAATTCTGGAACCACCGTCGCTTTCTGGTTTGTCCCATTGAATGTGAACAAAGTCGCCTCCGATCTCCGTAATCTGAGGAGTTCCGGGTGGTGACGGAACATCAAATGGCGCTTTGGGCTGAAAGGGGGAAAAGTGTCTCAATTATTATCTTATATTTGCTATCATTATTTTTAATAAATTTAATTTTGTATTCTACTGTACAAAGTGTATGTCTTTCCATTTAAGAAAGACAATCGAATTAGTATGTGTGAGCCATGCGTATGGTGCACATTGTTGCGCATGCATCATTGTGTTGGTGTTTACGGGTATGAACACCAAAACAACGAAGCAATGTTTCTCATAAGCACGGCTTACACACACTAATTTGATTGTCTTTCTTAAGGCGCCATAGTACATGATTCACGTTTTTGCTGTCTGGAGAGTCAATTTAGTGTAAAGTTTTCGAATCTTATTGCCTAAATTGCAGCTAACCATGCATTCAATCAATTTTATTATGAAAGGTCCATTTACTATTAAAGCATTTGTTTAAAAAAAGTTTAAAAAATACTTTGTTATTATCACAAAAAAAATATAATCCCGAAGCCCTATTTAATCTTTCTAGCAATAGAGTTATCTTTGGTACACTTTTTCTCGAAATATTTCCACGTAAAGACCGTATATTTTTTTAATAAATTGAATAAAAGAAGTTCAAACAGAAAGTTTGGGGGAAAAATATATAATTATTTTTGGGTAGGTTGTTAAATACAACGTTTACAAAAAGATAAAAATTCACTTTCCGTCTCCTATATTGCAGCATCCAAAAAACCATTAAAACATTGATTATTTTAATTAAATTTTACATGCGTACTAAGAAAATTTCACTGTCATTAATATAAAAATATTAAAAATTTTCTACCTCATACACAGAAATTTGAATTAATTAAATCGTATAGTCTGTTAAAAGATCATTTTTCTTTCAAATCAGTCGTTGGTTGGACACCAACTACGCCAGTCGTCAGGTTACGCTCCCGCTAGTTTATACGAATATATCTTAAAATGCTGCGTAAACTTTGCCTGAGTGTTAATAAAGGGAAGATATCCGTATAATGAATGCATTTTAGAAATCCCATATCGCGGGGACAACGGTAAATGCAGAAAATAACTGTTAAATGTATTAAAAATACTTGAATTTGAATGTCGCCATTTTTATTTTTTACAACTGTCAAATTTTGTTTGTTTTTGCGGGCTGATTCTGATGTTTTTTCCATTATTCTTATCTGTTTTCTTGAAACAATATGATATATAGACTTTGTTCTGTATATACACTGAATTTTTGTCCTTTCTTTTACCTGCAAACAATATTTTTAATGAAATAAGATACTCCGTCTATTTCTTTACTCAACGGTAATTGTCATTTTTTCACGAAATAGTGATGTGAAATCTTTTGAACCGGCATTTTTTTGTGTTTTTATTTTAACTGATAAATTTTCAGTAAAACGATATAATATTGTTTTGAGTTTGTTTGTTTTGATGTTTTGTTTGAAAAATTTTCAGTAAAACGATATAATATTGTTTTGAGTTTGTTTGTTTTGAAAAATATTTTCAATTAAGAGGTCCTAGTACACGATTTTCGTATTTGCTGTCGGGCGCAGAGTTGCCAACGTAGGCGATTTTTCGCCATTTAGGCTACTCAGAACGAGAATCGGCGACGAAAAAATCTAAAAGGCGACTGGTCGCCTACTAGGCTACTTCAGAGACAAGTTATTTAAATCAGCCGAATCGCAAATAATTAAGAAAAAAAAATACAATTACCTTTGTGTAATGCTGTCATTGAAAGAATTTTAAGCGTAATGGGGACAATTAAAACAAAATTAAGGAATCGCCTGCAACTACCCATGCTGATCGCTATTCTTAGAATTCGTACCTATATGAATGTAAGAGGTGTGCTGCAACAACTTTCAACCAAGCAATCACATGGTAAGTTTTCACGCTGGTAGCAAAATGTACGTCTCCGGTGTTTTTAAAATGGTACCTATCTACTTACTTTACTTTCTTTTAACGAACATTACGGTTTTTTTATATTAGGCTTAGGCCTATTTATCAATACATTATAAATATGTTATAAATAAATTGATAAAAATTACATTTTATTTTATTCATATTGATATTTTGGCGTTTGGGCTACTTTAGGCTACTTTATGTATAGGAAACGGCGATATTAGGCCAAGCGCTGTTGGCAACTCTGGTCGGGCGACTAAATTGAACATATAAACTTATTAAATCATTTTGCAAAACCCGATTATTAATTTATCCTCCGGCTTAATAGCCCGTTCCTTAATAGGAACCGTTTATATGCTCCATTTTTGTCGTCCGTCGTTATATATTTTTATTTATTGTGGTCAATTGTCGATATTTTTTATGAATCGTTTTACCCCAGTTCATATAATCGGATCTTATGAATCCTTCTTTTTTCCTTTTATAACATCTTTATATGTTGTATTATTTAAATACCCTGTTTTAATGAATCGTTTTGTTTTCGTTTATATGTTCCGTTAATCGTTTTTTATTATACTTTTTAAATAATCGTGAGCCATGCACTGATTGCGTGTCACACTCTAATTATATAAAGTTGTCATTCCAGCAAGTTACGGATAGACAACCAAATTATTATATTAGGTCCTTACATATGAAATTAAGGTTTTGCCGTACTGGCAAATTTGATCTCAAATATCTTCTCTTTGGCTAGGAATTCCAAATCCAAATTTATACAGCTATTTACTCATGTATTTGTGTTTTGAAAATTATAATTCATTTGTTTTTTCCTCAATTGTTTTTTTCTTTGCGTCACTCAGTTTACAAAATGAAAAACTTGAAATATCGCGTTATTTACGAGTACGAGTTCCACCGTGGCACCAGTACTGCAGAAAAGGCTCGAAGGATTAATGATGTGTATGGCGACGGTGCCGCAAAAGAAAACACAGTGCGTTTTGGGTTCCAACGTTTTCGTTCTGGAAATTTCGACCTGCAGAACAAGCCCCGTGGACGGCCGGAGACCAAAGTTGATAATGAAGAATTGAAGGCTATTGTGGAAGCGGATCCATCGCAAACCACATCCGAGTTAGCTGCAGGCTGCGGTGTTAGTGATAAAACTGTTTTAATCCACTTGAAGCGAATTGGTAAGGTGAAAAAGCTTGAAAGGTGGGTACCTCACGAATTGAGTGAAGCAAATCAACAAACGCGCGTTGACTGCTGCGTTGCATTACTCAACCGGCACAATAATGAAGGGATTTTAAATCGAATCATTACCTGTGATGAAAAGTGGATCCTGTACTATAATTGAAAGCGCTCATCGCAATGGCTGAACCCTGCCGAACCAGCCAAACCATGCCCCAAGCGAAAATTGACTCCAAAAAAGTTACTTGTGAGCGTTTGGTGGACTAGTGCTGGTGTCGTTCACTACAGCTTTCTTAAATCTGGCCAGACGATTACGGCAGATGTCTATTGTCAGCAACTGCAAACCATGATGGAAAAGCTAGCTGCTAAACAACCGAGGCTGGTTAATCGCTCTAGGCCACTGCTGCTTCATGATAACGCTAGACCACACACTGCACAACAGACGGCTACTAAATTAGAGGAGCTTCAATTGGAATGTCTAAGACATCCACCGTACTCTCCGGACCTTGCCCCAACAGATTACCATTTTTTTCAAAATTTGGATAACTTCTTGCAAAGGAAAAAATTCAACTCCGATGGGGCAGTCCAAACCGCCTTCAAAGATTTTATTGATTCCCGTCCGAATGGTTTTTTTAGTAAAGGGATCGATGAACTACCTATGAGATGGCAAAAGTGCATAGATAGCAATGGTACATACTTTGATTAAATAAATATATTATAATAAAAAAAAATCGGCTTTATGTTCTTCCCATATTAAACGCCAATTTCATATGTAAGGACCTAATATACAGGGTGTAACAGAGCTAGTCCACCCTAAAAAAGTTGGCGTTTCGGGCAAATACACACCGCAACGAATTTTTTTAAATATAGATAATTATATTTCAAATCATAAATATATTATTTTTAAATAGTTACTTCATATTTAGACACTTACATTATTTAATAATAATATGTTTGGTATTTCACCAGTGTTATAAATATAAAGTATAAAATAAAATAACATATTTTATGCTATCCGGTTTAAGAATATGTGTTCCATAATTAAAACTAAGTTTTGAAATCAATTGGAGTTAAATGATAAAAAAATTGGTTAACAGTTTATTCTCGTTAAGTACCTAGATAAATAATAAATATATTGCTGTATCATTTATTTTATTCGAATGATTTGTTTGAATGTTTTTATATAACAAAGATTCTAAAACGATTTATGGCAAAATACACTTAACGGTAGAATAGGCGCTCACGGCATTAGCGTTCGTCACGGAAATATTGGTAATCGATTTGAAGAAATTATTTCTATGCGAATAAACAAGATGAGATGCGGAAACAAAAATACATGTGGATAATTTCTTATTTTCCGGTGAACAAAAAAATATCCGTTATCAGAATGTAAGAATATATATTTTTTCAAGATCACCTTGTGTTAGTTATGTCGTAATTTCAATTACCTACATTGTAATAAAAAAAAAATGAAGATTAAAATAGGCTCACACATCTTTTCAATAAACCATGGAATGAAAACAGAATTTTATATCAGTATTGTTCGTTGCCGTAGTAATGCGCCTCAAGGGAAATTATTGAAGGGCGTCCATTGACCAGTACAGAGGGTGCCAAAAAATGTATACACACTTTAACAGTTCTTATATCTGGTCAATTCGGTAGTTGAAGAATGAAGTGATATGTATTCTGATTTTATCTCGGAAGACAGAGAGGAGCTTCAAACAATATAAAGGGGGCACGGTTATCGCTCGAGGAGTGCATGACTTTTAAAATTGCATTAATTATGGGAAAGTAGGTATAGAAGTCATTTGGGTGTAACAGGACTTATGACCTGTCTTTTGGTTGGCTTAAGTGATCACTTTACACAATTGTAACATTCGCCATTTCCACCCATGATAGAATATACCATGCTTATTCATTTTTTGGAAGTTGTATATATGTTCAAATTGCGTGAAGTTTTCATATATGAGTTGTAAGCGCCTTTTCCATGCGGCCTGTACAAAGCCATTTTCATTCCCCTAAATCCCCACAGATGTCGCTAATGAGAAAATCTACAATTGATTTTACGGAATTTTGGGAGCAATATACTTTTATTATGTGTAATGAAATTCATACAGTTTCGTCTCTGTGAGATATCTATAATATATACACTAATTGATTAATAATGTCTCTGTGACATAAATCCAGCACTGTTCTGAAAGATTTGAACAAACTCAAAATATTCTGAATTTAAAATTGCGGCTTAAATTTGATGATGCTGTTGAAGTACGACAATAATATAGCCTACACGTCTGACAGTTACACTTTTTCGTGGTAAGTTTGAAACTCATTGCACTGTGGGGGCAAGAGGCAAGATCCGGGCGACTTCACCGTCACGCACTCCTCGCTTTCCTGATTTAACACTGCTGGACTTTTATCTGCAGGAGACCCTCAATAATGTTGAGTATCGTAAAGTCACACTGGTCACGTTTCGAGAACAAATTGATATTTTAGAGGCATCAATCTCACTGGAAGCCTTGGCCAACCATGTCCAGGCAGTAGTTCGCCATAATCAAGTGTGTCAGAACGGTGTGGAAACTACTCTTACTTTGAGTACTTTTTGTAAAAGAAGAAGGCGAAGGTGACTCGTTAAGGTATGTGTACATTTTTTGGCCACCTATGTATATCTATACGTACTAGAGCTGTACGGTCGCAGTTACTCTCCGAAGTATAAGTACCTACCTTTTTTTTTCTATATCATATCTTAACTCTGTCATAGTAAATTTGCTATATTTATGTATCTGAATAGGTAAATAGATTTTCGGTACCCTCCTCCGTTTGATATATATCGTCTTACGTATTTTTTATTAAACAACAATAATATGGTGTAATTAAGTGTACGTTTATTAAATGTTTTGTAAAGTAGTTCAATTCATCTTTGTCTTACTCTTGGTTTCCAATTTGAAAAAACCGTTAAAATTTTGAAAAGTCGCCACGAGTCTGCTTGAAAAATTTCAGCTCGATTGAATCACAGGAAAAGGGTTAAAAATCGATCCAAAGTTTTTTCGGCAGACAAGCAGACGCTACGAGTTAAAAGAAAGGGAGTAAAAAATAACAACAGATGCCTCTAGCAGAGACCATTACAATATATGAAATGTTCTTGATTCGAAACATATAACTTTCAAAAATTTGATAATGTGTGGATGTTCTTACGATGGAATTGATGAAAGTTGCATCGTGTAGAGTGATCATCTAAGCCAGCTCACACAGACTCGTAAAAGACATCCATCCACTTTCCTCATGTACAAAATAGCTTCGTCTCTGTGAGACTTCTATAATTTATCCTTAATTTATAAAATAACTGTAAATATACAATAACTATTTTTTTATGAATAATATGTCCAAAGCGACAGCCAAGCATTGAATGTTTCATTATTAAGTCTTCATCTAAAATATTTATCCTAGCGATTAAACAATAATACTACAAACTGAACCGGGATTAATTGGATTCTCTTGCTGGCGGAACAGAGCCATGGCTTAAATTCAATTTTAAAAAATATCAAAGATTTAAAACAGGAATCGAAACGCTTTACAGAAAAGCATTATAATTTGATTACCCAATCCAAAAAAGTGAGAGTAATTTCATAGTAAATTGTATTTACACAACCCGCACGTTTACACTTAATAAGGAAGTATTTTGTGGACATTTTGCGGTTTAAATAATCTTTTAATTGCGTCAGGGAAACGACGCGAGAAAGTATTTTTAACAAAGTGTAATCTTTTGCCAGGTGACTAAAAAACACCGTTGACATGTTGATTAATCGAAATAATTTTGAAAAGCAGCTTGTCATACTGCAGGGTTGCCCAATAATGCAAAGTCATTATGTATTTACCTACAAATAATATTTTTTTATTGACAATAATAAAAATAAAATCTCAGTGCAGGCGTAAAAATGTGATATTTGCATGAATAATTAAAAGTTTTAATTCGCTTTAAATGATGAATAAAAATAATGTTTCTCAAAAAATAATGTAATATCGGGAGGGCGGAACCCTCAACCTAATGATCTGTGTTTTACTGCTGGATCAACAACACCTCAAATTAAGTTTAAGTGGTTAATTCTTTGGTTTGAAAATCTTTTAATCTTGCTTTCTCTTTATAACCACATAACTATATTTCGTACTTACCTATTTTTAACTAAAACAAAAAAACGATAAAAAATAATCATTAAAATCTTTCCAATTCAAGAATGAACTAACAAATACTAGATGTATGAGTAAATACTGTACGTAGTATTATAAGCTGTAATAAAAACCAAACGGTACAAGTTTTAAGACTTTAAACAATCCATAAATTATCGTGAATAAAACCATACATCTCCACCGGTTACTTCATCATTTGTCTGTGTTACTTCTGAAAAAAAAAGTTGAAGTCACAATTCTGAAATATATCTGTGATTACACCTACATCGTGGGCTCAACACTAGAATTAGATAACTCGAATTTTGGCAGTTTTGAGATATTTACACAAAACGTATGCAAATAATAAGCTGTTTAATACTAAAGCTAGTTAATTTATACATGCTATTTTAAGCAAGCTTTTAATCGCTTACAAAAGTAGACAACAAGAAAAATTAATGAAGATTTAAATGCTTTATCTAAATATCCGGTCATATCATTCATAAGCTTATTTTAGGTTTTTTTATAATAATTTTTTATAAAAGTGATTAATAAGTGATATTAAAAAAAGGTCCATTAAGGATTAGTTAGTGAGTAGAAGAAGGTCTTTAATAAGCATGAAAACTGCAATTATCAAAACAACACCAGTTGTAAATTTCAGTTATCTAGTTCTATTATTGAGCTCACGATATAATATTTGATCTCAGAAATGAAAAAATTCTAATAAATCATTCGATAACCTTGGATCGCTACAGTATAATATATAACGTGCTGGTTAGCAAAATCTCTCAAAGATTTTAAATATAAATTGATAATACGCTCTTTCAAGCCACTGTTGCAAGTAATTTATCGAGTTTGTCCGCATGCCAGCCATCTTCACATCCTTGTCATCTAAAAATATTCGAAAATATATGAGCGAGGCATGTGCCGGTGATTTATGCCTCACATTTTTCCTGTCTGCCGCGTTGCGTGATCAGGGAAACAGACGAAGGTTGGCCTCGCTATTTAAAGCCTGAATGTAATGATCAAAGTTATAACTGATGGCGTGAGGACTGAGGGTGGCACGGGCGAACGGGACCCGCGACCCCCGCTCTCGGTGAAATTGCCGCGGGCGGGATTAATATACTCCCTTATGCGAGTAATATTATTATTGCCAACTCGCATTTTAAATCGTAGAGCCAGGAGCGGATTTTGACTCTTAATTGTGTGTACCCACGCATGAGATGTGTACCCACAAAATAGTTCTGTATCCGAGTCTCTGAGAGAAATCTCACCCCTGTGCACCAAGAGATTGATATCCCAATGATGTATGCGAATCATTTCATTGAATATAAATTAATTAATGTTCAGTCTCGTGACCAGCGCCTTCTTTATAGGCAAATTTGATTACAAAGTAATAAATGAACAGTTTCTTTTGCAATAAATTATTGTTAAGAACAAAACTCAAATGGTTATTAATAAAGTTATTTTATATTAATTATTGAAATGTCTAACCATAATGTCATTGACTTTAATTACTATTGCAAATATATGTAATTACCGTCGCCTCAAATTGACTGACGGCAGATCGTAATAGAATCCGCCTAGTATTAAACACAATGTGGAGTGGCTGGTCGTTATCACTATAAATAATGTCGTTTTTTTACATATTTAAAAAATGTTAATTTTTATTTCACGTTGGTATAAATTTCGTCTGTTAAAATACTGTATACGAAAAAATCACATGGAAGAATTCGACAAATATGAAACTTTTTTCTTCACTGTAAGAACGAATTTACTGTTGTATATTTAGTCCGACACTGCACACTGCCATTAAAAGAGATAAACGACCTGTGTTAAATTGCCCAAAGTTTTATTGGGAAACCAGGGAAATTTTAATCTACCGGGATATTATAACATTTTATGATTGATATAAAATATTGGCATGAAAATATAAGAACAAACAAAATTGTCTCACAACGGATGGTTGACTGGCTAAATAAAATCAATTTATTTTCCCGTGATAAAATAATTCAACCAATTCAATCAGTTAAATTATTATTGGTTGGAAAAACGTTCTAACGGCACGGCGGTTGGTTTTGCAACGAATTGTTTGCTGATTTAATATCTTCGTAACAGTGTACCAATAATTTATTTACATAATATTGGCATGACACTACAAAAACTTGTTTGCAACTCCAATATATACAAATAATTTTTTTCTTCTTCTTCTTCTATTAGCAAGTACTCGCATATTAAATATATTCATTATCATCATCACTCTTGGCACTACAACGCTTGGTGGGTCTTTATTATTTATTATTATGGGTATATTAATTGTATAAAATTTTAAAACGAAATTGTTGATTGTAGTTTCCGTTACTCGTGGTGATATAACATGATTTTATCCGTGTTAACCACTGTTTATTTAATTTAATGACATTGTAAACAAAATAAGAAATAATATATATATTTTTTAATAATATTTTTCTTTTTAAACGTCGATATTTTATTTTATTTAACCTTTTTTATACTCACGTCCACTACTTTCTTTAGCGAATCAACGTTCGTGATCACCGAGGTAAATGAACGGTATTTTAAAGGGAGCTCAAAATTTCGGTGACGTAAGTTGACACGTAGGGACGATTGATAAAAAGAAGCATAGAATTTTTTGTTTTCCACTAATCAAACGATCCGTTTTAGTAAAAAATCTATGCGTTTTACTTAATCATTAATTACCATTACCATTGATCACACAACCGGCCTTTGGGAATTTGACACTTGGTATATTTGAGTGACTACATCCGGCATGAAAAAGAAAAAAACATTTTTTTAAAGAAACGAACACTTCTAATCCCAATAGGTATGGTATTTTTTTATTATTATAGGTATTAGTAAATTGAATAAAAAAATGTTTTCCTCCTCAATTTTTTTTACATAATTTAGTACAAATTATTGCGCAGGTGCCGCATATAAAAATATAATGTCGATGGAACAGTTAGGGTATTGATTAAATAGAATTACGTATTTCGTGTCGATGTAATCTTATCTCGTTTCTGTCACAGCACGGAGAAAGGCAGACACCCGAGCACACATAATAATGCAGATAGTAGCGGAATTTAATATCCAAAGCAGGAAGTGACGGCCGATAATGGGCGTGTCGACCGTTTGGTCGGACGGTTTGCGGTAAAAATGTGCTCGCGGCGGCGTGCTGCGACAGTCGTTGGGGAGTGTACGGTCGGACCCTTTCGCGGTGGGGGTTGGATATTAATTAATTCTCGCGCACGGCTTGATGGGGTCCGGATTGAAAGTGGGCGGATTACACAGGGCGGCAAAAACGCCGGGCGGTCGACTCCGTACAAGTCTCTAATTAAACCCCCTCCATGCTGCTCCATTCTGCCATTATGTCATACAAACTGGGGAAGACCTAGCTAAGTTACTTAAGTATATCTTGACTAACATCTTAATTTGGTTATCTCGTATCTTTGCTGGATTTACCTATATAAATTATAACGCATTTTCGTAGATCTACTTCCACGTGATCTAGTTTACCCAAAGGGATTCAAATCATTGGCATTTTAAATAGCAGTTTCTGCTGCTTTATCACATGTTTTGAGTTCTACAATCAGTGAGCCCAGTTTGAAGAAAAATCTAAAATAAAATCGAAGACGATGTTATCAAATTGCAGACCCAAGAATTCACTTTAAAATTTTAACATGAACACGCTGAAATAATACTTTAAATGATAAATTAATTAAAACAATTTAATTATATTCATGTACAGTAATTAAGGTGGTAAAACTCCACTGATCAATATCCTAAACCATTTAATTAAGTTAAAACATATCCCCAAATGGAAAATTTGTGATATGTGAAAAACGTGATTAATTCATCACGATCATAATATCCTTCTGTGGATTTTGTCCACAGAGGGGATATTACTATATATATTATTTCAAATCATTTAATGTTCTTACAGTGGAACTGGTGAACGTTGCATTGTGTAAGGCGATCACTTAACCCATCTCATATCCTATAAGGACCTCCATCCTATACACGTTACTCATATAAATAGCTTCGTTTCTGAGCTTTTATGATTTAAATTAACAGTAACGATATATTATTTTTAGTTTAATTAATATATTAGGTAGGTATATCTAATTACTATCAATATGTTAAAACTCGCTATCTAAAAGTGTTAAATCGAAAATTATATATGACAATCTGTCACTTGATTTCAATGTAATAATTTTAATTAACACCAGTATTTATTGATTTATAAATGCTTTTCTATATTCGTGTTGTTTACACACACGCACACACACACAAGCATCAAACTAATTATTAAGAAGCAAACTAATCGCCGGTAAGAGTAAAGTTCACAAGTCACGAAATCTGGCATTTAGCTACGTTGTTAATGTAATTTGCCTTTTCTAACTTCTTCTACGCGCTTGTTCCGATTAACTTACACGTACAGCGTAATCTAAATCCCATCATAACGCAGTGAGTTATTAGTGTAGCAGTGAACCAGACTTTACTCGGGAATTTTACGGCTGACAGTGAAATCCCTTTGGATATTTTGCTGAAATAATTTAGACGCAGCATCTCAATTTAATTTTCAATTACGCTTACTTAAGCACGGTGTTTGTTTTAATTATCTCGGGATATGATTCGCGCTCGAGACTGGAGTACATATTAAATGTTTTTAATTAAAGCTAAACCGAACATGAGCTACGCAATGTGGCCTGAAAACACTCGTTAGACAGACGCGAGTACCTAAATGACACAGAGGAGTCGCTCCCCTGAAACTGGAATTTACCAATGTCATTGGAGTCCGATTGTCGCGCATTATTTCATCATTTTGTCGACCTTGAAACCCACGCACTCTGTGTTTGTGCGGTAATTTTATGTCTTGTTAATTTAAAACATAACTATTATAAATTTTTTATCTATTTATATTGTATTACGAGTACCTAGATACCCACAAGAATTCTAACAGAGTCGCTCCAATAAAACTGGGATTAGCTTATGTCATGGGAGTCAGATTATCTAAATTATAACGTCATTTTATTGACCTTGCAGCTCGAGTAGTCTACTTTGCGTTAATTTTACATTTCTTAATGATTAATAACATATCTTTTAATCTTATGTTTTACGGTGTTTCTAATTTTTCAGTAATATAAAGGTGTATTCTAAATAAAAATGCCTTCATTTTGGCTGTTGTCTAACGTCATGTCTGTGTTAAAAACAATTATCTTGAGTGAATGAACGGGGTCCATTATAAATTGCACCGATTATAAAACATGGTAATGAGATTATCTCATCCTATCCCTACAACATAATTAAACGTTTCAATTAAGGCTGGACATTCACTGCAAATGCATATTTCGGCGTTCTTTTTCTCGAAAATGTGGGTTTTTATTATTCATTTATATCAGAATGTATATTCTAGGCTACAATTTTTTAGGACGATAACTTAGATAGAACCTTTGTTGAAATATAAAAGTAATAAACTGAACATAATTCAAAATAATTAATTAGCATTAATCGACAGGCCGCCGAAAAAAATTCGTTTTTAGTGTCTTATAAATAATCAATTGTTACTAAATATTTATAAATATGCAAAAAATGTTTTATTACGAGTATAAAGCTAGCATTATGATGATAAAACTGTACTTAAATAATTAATAAATGTTCAATATTAATATAGTCACAAGTTTGCAAGAAATATTTAGGTTTTTTGATAATTTAAAAACACTTTTTATTTATATAAAGAGATGATTTTAAACAATATATCATTTTTACCCCCGCACTTTGAGTCTTCAATGCCGATTAAAAATTTAGTTTTTTTATTTGTTAAAACCACGTAAATTACTATTATAAAACAAAAATTTCAAAGCATAAAATATGTCAACAAATGACGCAGTTTTAAAATCAATCTGATTTTTCTCTCAATTGCGGGAGTAAATACAATATATTGTTTAAAAACATCACTTTATACGAATAAACAGCGTTTTAAAATCATAAAAAAAAACGTAAAAATTTCAGGTGAACAATACTCGTGAGAAAACATATTCTGTGTGCATTATAAATCTTCAGTAACTATTAAATAATTTTAAGTCGACCTATCGATTAATGCTTACATTGTCTTAATTATTGTAAATTATGCTCAGTTAGTTGTGTGCTTTTGTATAAGAACAAAAGTTTTATCTAAGTAAGCATTCTAAAAAATTAGTCTAGCATATATCTTCTGATATAAATGAATAATAAAAACTCACCCCAAAAAAAAAGGCGAAATATGCATTTGCAGTGAATGTCCAGCCTTAACACAAATAGGACGAGCCTTTAGCCGGTCACTGATGCATGACGTTCCGTAGTCACATTCATAAAGGCGCCATATTGTTTAATTGATTTATTATACGTAAATTAGATGGTATTCTACAATGTACCCTTGTACCTAATGCCGACCCTTTATTTGCTTATTTTTACATACATATTCTCATCCGCAAAATCATCTGAATTATACCATTCTTTGTATGCGAGAAGAACACCTAGGTTTATGAAATTTCATTATTCCAGGAAGCACCAGCGAGGGTAGAACAACGCCAAACTCATGAAGTAAAAATAAAAAGTAGCGTGCGACAAGGATAACCTCTCTCACGTTTTTATCATCTTCTACGCAAGACCATCAGAGGACCATTGCAACCCTCTGTCTCTTATGACATCTGGCTGCGGGAAAGGATTTTCATTTTCATTTCATCGCGACACACTAAGATGCACTGTCTTCGTAAACATTAAGTGAAGATTTCTTGTGACTTCTGTTGTATAGAAGCCCTTGTATATTCCTGATAGACACGGATTTCGTAGCAATAAGTGAGGTTATCATTTTTTCATACTTCATCTAAAAACTATATTTGAAAAATTCTATATTTTTAAGGCATTTTTACACACATTTATATTTTGGCACGCATAGTAGCGGTCGTTATCTTTTTATTCTATCGGAAAAATAACTAACACAGTAAAATAAACATTCGAACCTAAACAAAAAAATCTTTAAATTTTTGTATACTTTTACAAGTACACTACTATCATAATAAATCATGTTTAAAAGGTTAATGAAGTAAATAGAGGATTTTTAAACAGACATTGCTTATTTATATTTTGAATTCCATTAAAAATACGCGAAAATACATAATAAACCTAATGAACACGTTTCAGTAAAATTTATTATAATTATTATTTCTGTCTGACATTCTTGTCACCAGTCCTCTTGTTAAATATGATTTTCGGTGAATAAAATATACCGCAAAGACGGAAAAAAGACGGGCGATCTTTTGGGCGATCTATTTTCGCGATCATTCCGCTCTTGGCACTGAGGGCCGGGTTTGTTTTAAACCAGAAAGAGTCCCCACAACAACTGGGAATACGGGGACGAGCTTTCTTGGCAGTGGGGATTGTCGTAAATATCTGGAGAACGAATACATTCGTAGTCCAGACGATAGCTCAGCGCAGACTTATTCCCAAAAACAATGTCTGCTTGAGAATCGTCGTCATAATTTGTACTCGTAAACCATCGGCGAGTCGAGTGATTTCACATATTGTCACCGTTTTGAAATTTGAAGAAGTATGTTTAGGTTTCTTGGTTATTTTATCTTTTCGTTTATGGATACATTTTTTTAAAATTCTAATTGTTCGATTTACTTGAGACGCGTTTTACCTTATGAAGGCATTATTTGATTGATTTGAAATTTATCTCTGAAACTGTAAATATTTTATTGTAATTTTAATAAATTATTATTTAACAGAAAGGGATAAACTCTTTAAAAAGTTAAGATCTAACAATCGACTTGAAACATATATATGCAATAAATATGTGTTACTCCTCAATTCAAAGTAAAAAATAAATAATTTAGAAAAAAGCGGAGTTTACAAAATTGGGAGGTTATAATAGCAAATGCCTACATCGGTCAAACTTCTTGAAATCTCAACATTGTAAAAAAGCAGTCGTCGTTTGACTCGTAATAACTTTTCTGAATTCGCGAACCACATTACGGATAATAATCATTATTTATTCATGTACCATTTAACATCTCCATCCCGTTGCGTGTAAGGTAATAAAATGAAGGCCTTGCTTGCTTGTCTATTATACAGTGACGGCTTTGTGTCGAACTGGAGTTGAACAAGCTTCCTGCCTTATTTTCTGATACAAATCTTCAATTGTCTCGATAAACCATGCAGTTTACGTTCAACATAGCGGAATTAATAACCTGCAATTTGCGTGCAGCCGTACATGGACCACTGCACGGGAGTTGCACGCCTAGCGGATGCTTTTCATCTTAATTATACCAGGATGTCACCTGTCTCGTGACGATGATTGAGTACCTCCGAGGACCTGATCAGCGGGCCGCAGACGAGCAGAATGTCCTTGTTGTTAACCAATTCACGGCGGCCGGGGAGGCCGTGACATTCGAGGAGCGGACTCGGTGATACCAGACCGCCGGCTAAAAGGTCACATTGACCCAATTGAAGACAAAAGTGAGATCAAACCTTGGAATCGATAGGCTCTATTGACCAACCAGATTATTATTTGATTTCTGATTTGATGAATCTAATATTATATTAATATTAAATGTTATCTTTTCACCGTTTCTACGAGATGGTAGGCGGATGCAATAGAGCACTTATCTGCAATTAACATATAACCGATAGAACTGCGATCGATTTTATGGTATGGTAATTTATTTTATTTTTAAAGTAACAAATGGGTTGAGGTAACAAAGATAATTAAAATAAAAAATTTAGTAAGCATTAAGTAAGTAAAATTTAGTAGTGGACATTAAAAAGTGCTGTATAAAGATACAAATTATAGATATTTATTTAGGCCTCACATTATAACCAGAGATAAAACATCAACAGTGGAATAACAAGAAGCATTCATCTGAGTTGGGTAGGATAAAAACTAGAGCATATTATCCAAAGCTAATGTTTACCTACGGAGCCAAGATGTGAATTCTCACAATCAAAGCCATCATCCAAGTCAGTCCATCATGACCCTCGTGATTTTCATGACCTCCCGCCCTCTTTACTATTCTCCTCCATCTATCTATTCCAGCATCCTGCAGATGTAAAGATTGTCACCAGAAAAGTTCCTGTAGCTTTTTCCATTGCGTCGGTTCTGTGAGTGGGGATCTTCCTCTTCCTCTTCGATCTTCGACATGTCCCACAACAACGAGCTTCTAGGCTATCTCGTCTTCAAGTAGTTGAGTCTCTCTTTTCTTCTGATTTTTTACAATATGGAGATGTTTGGGCGTCTCGTTATTCACGGTATATGCAACATACGTCTCCAAAACCACATCTCAAAGGCATCGATCCACGGTCCATGTCAATATGTACTAACGAAAAGCAATGGAAAGGACTATGCTTGAATAACTCTAACACAGCGAGCAAATAAAAATTTGTCACAGAATCGAGGCAACAGAGGCTGAGTGTAGATGATGGTCTGTGCTGCAGCAGAGACATTGGTAGAAGAAGCGTTGACTGTCCTTGATGACATCAGAATAAAGCTGAGGAAGGCTGATTTACAATTTTTTGTGGCAATCTCTATAGAGCAGTGAATTGTGGCTGGATCGCGGTGAAACTTCTAGGCTTTTCTGTACCTTTGTTAGCTTTATAACATCTACGCTACACTACACGCGCGGCTAATATATAAATTGATTGTCTGTAGCGGAAAATTAAAATGGTTCTAAAGATTTTCTTGTCAATGTAACAATGTAATTGTGTTTTAAATATGCATAATGCTATGCATAGAACATATTACAGTATGTAAAGAAGCGTTACTAATCACGTCACCTTGGAGACTGTTATGCATCCCGCCATGTGATGGTTTTACGTACCGTTAATGTTCTGCGCTGGCGTTCATTGTCAATATCATAGCAGAGCGGCATTTGGTTTAGACGCGTCGTTAAATCTTTAACGGTTTCTGCGAACGATGAGTGATAAATGTGAACGGTTTTTTGAAAGTACATTGAATTTGAAAAACCTATTCATATTTTGATATTAAAAATTTAAATAAATATCTGCAAACAACGAGAGTATGAGAAATACGTTTTTATTTTGTCCTAATATTGTAAAATATATCATAAATCTATATCATAAAAAAAAACTAACCCATAAAAACCAAGTTTTTATTATACTCCCTTTCGCATTTACTAGTGGAAACAGGTTTGGCGCTTGACCTACGCGTTGGGCTCGAGTCGTGCGACACTAAGGAATGAGTAATAAAACATTTCTAAAAATCCAAAATTATACTATACTTATTAATTTTTTTAACGAAAATTTGATAGCTCACTTTTATCATCGTCAAGAGTTTGTTTGCAAAGTTTCAGCTCGATTGGATCACGGGAAAAGGGCTAAAAATAAATCCAAAGTTTTTTTGACAGACAAGCAAGCAAGCAGTCGCTACGAGAAAGGGGAAAATACCATAATAATAACATAAAAGTAGATAATAAAAAATACTGCCGTTATTACATGTCCCAGACACATTTATCATCCAACCCCTGCATATATAATATTATGTTTTTTTCACCCTACACATTTCTTCCTTGTTGGTGTTTTCAACGATACTTAGTTGATATAACGGATTTAACAATGTTCTCATATACCACATAGATCCTCCTATAAAATTTCGTGACAAATTTTACCCTGGATGTCTTTTAAATAACATATTCAATGTTAATTAATAGGTTAAAGAAAAAACTTCCCATTATTACGATTTTTTTATAATTAGTGAACTATGACTATAAACTAATATGTTGGACACAGTGTAGATAAACTAGAAATTTTTTTGAATAGCCAGTGAAATATAAAAACTTAAAAGGCAGATGGGATATAATAATAATAAAAAAAATAAAATAATAATAATAATGTGTTTATTCCAGCGTAACAAGGTTGTTAGTGCAAGACCTGGTCCGCCATATAGATTGCAAATTACATATATGTTATATATGAATATGAATTGATGTATTGTATTATATAAGAATATGCCTCTGTGCGAAGTCGTCATTACTGAATTTTTGTTATGATATTAATCGGCACTTATGTATAATGGTACATATAACACAGTTGCGACGTCGAAACAGAACAAAAAAATGTAAAAATTAACAATTTGAATCGTGTGCATATTTTTTTCAACTTGTCATTTTTCTCGAGAACGATTGTCTCGACATTCTGAGCCAACAGTGACCGACCACTTGATTAGTTCTGCATCATCGGTTTTGATAGATTGGATGGTTTTTCAGAGGGAAAGTTCCGAACCTAATGGATTACACGAAAAGAAGTATAAAACCAGTTCTTTTACATCGCTGAGGAGGGTTAATGTGATACAAAGCCAAATTGGCAATTTATGTATTTATCTCGGCTCATTTGACTGAAATAACTTTGATTTCCAACGAATGAAAAGTTTTCTCGTAATTTCGCTTGTCAGGTTATACAAATCGGCATGATTTACCCTAGACACACTGAAGATAACATTTTCTATCTCCATTTTATATTTATTAAAGAATTAGGGGAAGGATCGATTACGAGGGAGCGGTGGACTTTTCTTTCTATTTCTAGGAAATAAAAATATTTCAAAATAAAGACAGATTTTATATTATTGGTTTCGATTTTAATTTAAATTTAAAGAAGTTAAATACATATTATGAAAATGAAAGAATTTACACCTAAACTTCTAAAATATTTCAACATAATTCGTCTTTCTAGTCTTGAGATATGGTGTCGATACCTTGTATTTTCAGCTTGTAAACTTGTATCGTACGCGAGACGAGGGTAATCCAGCGAGACATGAAAAAGATTTCGGATTATCTTTGCAGAAGGATTAGCAACAACTTCACAGATGGGTTCGATATGGTGTCTGAGGAGACAGTAGTCGATGGAAGAGTGTGGTGCTAGAATGGGACAAGAATGAGAATTTTTCTCCAAGTTGTTGGATTGTAGAAACAAAAATGAATGAAGTGAGTATCTGGATGTGGAATAAAAATAATTCTATGAATATGGAAGAGTAAAATAAAGTGCTTTTTAAAAAATAAATACGTAATATGAACGAAAGGAAAACATCGATTGTAGATTTGTAACACAAAATCGAATAGAATTTTCGAGAATCCTTGAACAATTCCATTTTATTAAATGTTACACATCTTTAACAGACTTTTAAAAGTCAAGAAAAACAGAAATACTAAATTGAAACAGTATCTTGTAACATGATCTAAACGCGAAGGTTCTCGCAAATAAAGCGGATGTTTTGAAAGAGGAAATGACGTCAGACTCGCGGATTTGTTCTACTCTTACACCTTCATGAATTTAGTGAAACCTGTAGTTGTAGTGTAGAAAGAATGAGTAGGTAGGCACCACGCTCGCATACATTTCTGTCAGGTGAATAAGATAATTAGCTTGTTTATTTTTACAATAATGTAATGCCTTTATATGTCATGTCAATGTGAACAATAAAAATGAACTCGGAACCTCTTACAACCAAATAATATGATGTACAAAAACAAATTCCTCTTTAGTTTATACAATGTCCTAATTTGACCGTATATTCGGTGTTGATATCATTAAGTTAGCCCTATTATCACAGCACAAGCATTTAGTTTGTTTTGACAATAGTAAGAATATTGATGCGACACGCATTCCGTGTTCGCATCTCCATTTAAAAAAAAATTATAAGGACATTGGAAGGACATATTATTTTAATTTTGATTTTCCATGAAACTCTAGTTTCATATAACGTCTCTGAAACATGAACGCCAGACACTGGAAAGTACTAATGTTATATCCTGTTAAATAAAATTTCTCTTAAACGTAACTTCGGAATTAGTAAAAATGTTTTCTTTAGATAAGAAAAGTGCGACGAACACGGCTATAAAAAACGTGGAATATGAAACAATGAAAAAATACAAATTTCAATAATTCGCAATCTGAATTGAGCGTAAAAATTGATTAAGTTTTCCATAAAAAAACAAAAGTACGAAAATAAATTGTAACAGGCACGAACTCGTTCGAGAAGAATGAAGAAACATAGATCACTCATTTATTTCCGCCGTAATTGAATTTTACACATCGCATCAACATTGATTTCCGTGAAACATTACCCTGACGTTGCTTTCGTCCTAACACTCGTGAAGTTGTTTAGCAGACGGTACATCTCGGCGTCTACATTCTAGGAATACTTTATAAATAATTTAAACAACTGACTCATTGGACTCGAATGGCTTGCAACGAATGCCGAGTGTGAAAAATTAATTTATTGATCAGGTTGGCCGAACGGTTATCTGTTCACGACATCAAGATTAGAATTTGTTTTTATACGGATTTTTTAAGTATTTTTTTTACATGTGCACGTGATTATTCGATTTATCTTTGTTGACAGAGAGTTAATGTTATCATGGCTTGAAATAATACTTATTTAGGTCAAGAATGCTATCGATTTTACTCTAATCGAAAACAGTTATTTTTTTATTGTTTTATTCAGTTACAGTTATTGTTTGATTCTGATATAGATGTATCTATATTTAAAGGCGTTCATTTTTTATATGTTTCTGATACACCTATGTTTAATTAATAATTTATATGGTAGTTACTTTGTGGAATACACGCACGTTGAGTTATTGTCATACCTCTTATTAATTATTCCTGATGATGAGAAGGACTGCTCCCCTCGAAACCATGTAATATGAAGTTAAGTTTAGTAAAAATTAAAATATTGTATGTTTTCATGTATCCTATTTTAATTTTTATTTACATAATATTTACACCTCAGTAGTAGTGTTTTTTTGTTTGTGAGAGAAATAAGAGGTATAATAGGACAAAAATGTGGATGGTATAGCTAGACCGCATTCAAAATAATGTGCGCAAAAAATATGTGTATTGTTACGATGCAAAAAATGAACACAAAATAAGTTTTTCTAGTAACTAAATAACAATTTTTAAACTAAAAAATATATATTTAATTGGAATATCCTATTGAGGCTTGTAATACGGGCTTCCCAGGCAACTTTCCCCCCGCTTTATTCTTACCGGACAAAGCTAGGGAATAGTCTTTTGATTGTGGTCGACCTATAGTAGAAATACCAAATAGATTAATTAACGGTATGTTAATAATCCGATTCCTTACATTTAAATAAATGTAAAAGTAAATAAGTAACCTGTCTATGCAAATCACAGATTAACAAATCGTCGTTCATTGAGTAGGGTTTGCGCAAAATTACCTGGACATTTTCATTTAACAGGTTTAATATACAATATTTAATCAAGTAGAGTTCAATGGAGTTTTTAAATTGATCAAAATGGAGTGATGAAGAATTCAGATTAAATTAAAAAATAAACTTGCTCAAAAAGCAGAGAAGAATATTCCTACTTGGAAAGTGGTTCATGGCAGTAATTCCTTTCCCGGAATTCATTAGATCCTTCCTTCCTTTATATCTCACGGGAAAAGCAGCGGAGAAAAAATGGGTAAAGAAAGAAAAAAATAGGGGTCCTTTCAAGTTCACGGAACTCACTTAGTCGTAAATTAATAAAATCCTTGGGAGAATGTAATAAATTTCAAGTGATATCATGAATGATATATGCACCCCATGAATTACCTTCTTTATAATAATTATCAAAATGTAATCATTTAGTTTGGAAAAAATATAAATAGATTTATCTATATATTTATGAATATGTTTATACATGGTATCTCAAACCTGATCCGCAATACTTTAGGGGTTACACATTTTAATAATTTTTTTTAAGTAGTTTGAAATTAAATTTTGCTTATTATAATGTGTTTCTTCGAAAGGTCAAGTTTTTTTTATGAAAACTGTGTGCACGTCACTTACAGATATGACACTGTTACTAATTCCATATTTATTGACATACTAAATGTTTTGTGTGTATTCCAACGATTAATTTTTTTGTCAATACGATCATCTGTTAATAGAGTGATATTGTTTAAATAAATTATTTTATTTCATTAGAGTTACAAATAATCAATATTATATATTCAATCTGTTTATGTTTACATATATTGTTTTTTAATTGATCACTTTTTTGTCGTGTATTTTCAGTGTAGAAGAAGAAGAAAGGAACACGATGCTTAATTGCTTTGTTACGAGCCCATCGAGAGAGATACATTTAAAATAAAGCAAGGAAAGTGTAATATAAATAATAATGTAGTATATGCATTGAAAGTAGGTACATATTTTTTGTTTTTCGTGAGTTAGTTAGTAACAGTGTCATTGATATTCGCGCTCAGTCGCAGTTTCCCGACGCCTGTCGCGAGCGCGACGCCACCGCGCGGTCCGCGCTAGAAGACCTCGGCGTCGGTTTTCTTCGTGCGGTTAGGAAAAGTGAGGGTTACATTACGAAATGTCACCCGTTTCTTAGGTGTCATGTTCGCCCCGGACGGACGTCATGAGTGCCAAAATGAAAGTTACATAATGGAACGTCCGATTTCATTATTTTGTGTTACGCGTGTGTAATATTGTATAATAATAATGTAGTAATATAACATATATGTATGACGTTTTCTGGACACATTGAAAGATTAGCCGGTTGTAAATGATATTTTTGACAAGTTTTTGAAGTTGTACTTGGGAGTGAAGTTTTAGCAACAAAATTCGCGCGCATCGAGCAACGGAATATTTTCCTCACCATGAAGTTACGACTTATCAATCAAAAGCTAAGCGGTTATTCCTATATATATAACATCAAGTTGTTGAAAATGAAAATGAAATAAATAAGAAAATTGCATATTGTTTATTTTTAGTTTTTAAAACATAATTGCGATCAAATTCATAATTTGTTATTATGGTTATAGACCTACGCAAGTGCTTACTGTTTTACTTTCTCTTTTATATAAAATATTTGTTCCGTTGATGAAGAACTCTCATTGATAGAAATTTTAGTTTGTGTTGTTTACAATGAGTTGAAAACTAGCTGGACAGAATACGCTTTGTCATCTATGTTCCAATGTAAGGTATACAACACGGCACGAAAAACTTTTAACGCGCGTCCACGAGAGCGCGTGCACATTACTTTGCTTACATTTCTGTTTCTGTACAGGAATTAAAAAATCCACTTCATTACTCACCACCCCGCAAGGCTTTGTATGTGTATCTTTAACTGTACAAAAAAAAACTGTACCGTAATTTTGTGCTATGTTTCGTTAAAACAATTATAAGAAACATAATTAAATTTACGAATTTCATCAAATTGTGGTCCATACTTACTTTCGTCGCTTGTCATCTACTTAATTTTAGAGGACTGCCTTGTTAAAAGTTAAAAGATTCAATACATAAGAATATGTAGAAAAATGGTGGAATGTCGCGTTTTATCCCCTTTGCGAGAAAATGACGCGATGGTAAATGATTAGTACATAACAATAGTAGATAACATAACATAGTAGATAACAAAAAAAGTAAGCCGTCTTAGCAGACTTCGACGGCTGCAGCAAAATGTTGCGTAAAACGATTCTCGTAACATGTTGAAAAAGTTGTTTAAAACAATTAAACTTTCATTCCTTAATCTTATTGTTTATTTCGCGAATAATTTAAATAAATGTATATTATACAATTACAATTTTTATGCCTATTTTGAACAAACGTAAAAAATATTTACGGAACAGTTTATTTATAATTTTTATATGAAGACAATATTGTTATTTTTTTCTTAATAATAATTTTATTTTATATTAAATCAACGACAAAATCAATATATATTTTTCTTAAACATTCTCTCTAAATTTACGAAACACGGAACGGGCTTTTTGTACTTATTTTCTCAGTAAATTACATTCTCATGGTAAGGGTTGATTAACTTTGTTAATTAATAACTTGGGTGTAATAAAAGTTTTCGCGATGAAACTTTACACGTCTTTACAGACTTTTATCCAAAATAAGGCTTTAAAATCCCCAGGGAGCCAATCGGGTCGGATCTCTCAATTACTGTTTTCGGGCTTTATTCCATAACTGTAGCGAAACGAATATGAAACGCTTCATCTTATTTAAATACCCCCGATTTGTAGAAATGAAAATGAAAACTTTTGAAAAAAAACAGTATTTTATTTACCAAATATTTAATCCAGGTTTTAAGCGAAAATCAAGGTAATCATTATTTTATTGATATAATTATTCCGTTATTGATTATGAATCGTTTAATTTTCACTTTTCATTTTTTAACATACAGGCCACTTTTTAAGTTATTTTATGAAACAGAAGGGTTGATAAATAACAACACTTTATGGTGTATTGTGTTAGCCATTAAACTAACCTAACATAACATTATTGCTGACGAGACGTGTTCCCATCTATTACAGTCAAATAGTTAAAGCACCCCCCGAAAATTTAACCCTCTACACAATATTCGTAGCACGGGGCTGTTCCTCCCCTAAATTCTCATTACAGGAAGCAAAATGTGAAGGGTTTATTGAATGAGTTGTGCGACGGGGTTGTCCTTGCGATGCGAGCGTTGACGGTTTTGACTTTTCCCATATTGCGTGCACCATTTTACTACAATTACTGTTCTTTCACTGAAGTAATTTATTATAAAAAAAATTTTTAGCGAATAATACTGTACGATTTTTTAAAATAATTTTTATTCTATTTTGTTAAAAAGAATTATTTTTAGATTGACAGGATCGTGTTTCATTTATTTGAACCTTCTGAAAATTTAACTAATTATAGATAATTAATTACATAATGATAATAACTACGTTATTTTATCTCAGTTTTCAATGTAAAAGATAACCCGGATTAGCTGAAAGCTGGAAGAAGGAAAGCCTGATCTCCTTTTCGAAGGACTTATTAAATTAAATTTGCTATTGGATATCCTGGTGGAACAAATATTTGAATAGCAGGCTGCAGAAAGAGGCGGAGGAAAATTTTCAAGAACATCTAGGCCACAATACGGGGTCACGATCCTCATAATGATAAAACCGACCGGAAAAGAACAGAACACTATCACCTTAATCGTAAAAATATCAAATAAAAAGAAAACACTGTAAAAACACCATTACTTATAGAATAATCAATATATTTCAGAGCCAAGGGTCCCTTCATCATTAAGGAGTACTTAAGATATTTAAATAGCAATAACAATAAATAGCAATAATAAGATATTTAAATAGCAATAAAGAAACCATTCTTTCTATATTAACCAGGGTTTAGAAATTTCACCTACAAATAACAAAGAATTATATTTAGATAAATTATAAATTATAGAAATTAGAAAGTGTTAAAAGCAAATTAAATATAACAAATATTCAAATCTTTTTTTCAAACAGTAACCTTTTAAAATTGTTTTTACAAATTTAAAAGGTGACTTATTCTTATTAGTTCCGAATAAGTTGTTTAACCCCCATATATTTTTTTGTTAATATCTACATTTTAAATTTTAATTTTTAGTATATCATGTATGAGAAGGGATCATCATGATAAAGGGACTATTGGCAAAGACTATTGGCTATTATCAAAGAAATTCATGAAGATAATGGCTCTCATTAAATTATAAATTAAATGGTGATTTTATACATAGTGTTTTATTTTTATTAATTTTAACAATCTTACCATTAAGTTATTTTTATATTATTGAAGAAGTAAAAATTGATAATAATACAAATACATCATCAGTAAGTAAACACTTAGACAACGATTTATTAGTTAGTCAAAAAAGAAAATTCGATTGCGTATTTGGAAAAAAGTCACGAACTGCCACATCAAGTGATGGTATTTTCGTAATGATGAAAAGGGTTCATTTTACGAACAACCTTGGAATTCTATTTATGGACAGTCAGCTCAAATAGGGGAAGCTGTTGACAAAGGGTAAAGTGTTTAGTTAGGAAGTACCTGTATTTTACTAGATTTTGTGTTTCTTTCTCCTCTCACACCCACATCTATCCTTTTCAACCACTGTTAGCACCTTTATTGTTTGACATGTTAAATAATAAAGAGTAGGGTTAACCTTTTATAATTTTGCATTTCAGCAGAATAAATAATAAGATGTTGTACGTATTTTCTAAGAACACAATTAATGGATTTTATCCACAGAGGGATAAAAATCAATAAAGACAAATTATACAAGGTTCAGAGACAAAGCAATGACTACATTATCAAATTTTATAAAGTTATATATTAATGTTCTTTCTGTGTCTTCTTTAAAATATTTGAAGGTATATTTAACAAGCCATCTTCGAAAGTCAGTAGGTTAATATTGAGGTCCCCACTGATAATGATACCTCTATATTTTTTACATGTGTGGATGTTCCTACTGTGGAATTAGTGAACGTTACATTATGTTTAGTGATCTCTCAAGCCAGATAATACAGATCATAAGCCCCGTGACCACCCTATAAAGACTACAATATATGTTTCCCACACAAATAGCTCTGTCTCTTTGAGTCTATAATTTATCTTAGCTTAATTAAACATATATCTCTTCAATAAATAAATAGGATTACGTCCACCTCGAAAGTCAGTTACGTACTGTCTCACGCCTCCACCAACAACGGTAAGGATAGTTACTGATACAGTCTTGTGTATTATACACAAAGTTATTAAACATTTACTCTGCCAGGAAATAACTCCCAAAATATGCATATTAAATTTTAATAACTTCATTCAACAATATTCTAATACGCGAAATTATTGAAATTAATCATATCGTCAAACAGCCACCGATGATTAAAATGATAAAAATGCACTCGTTAATAAAAAATTTAAATAGCAAACACAGATGTCTGTCTGGCAATATCCACAAAGTGAAAAATAAAATTACGAACCATCTCTTGACATTATGTTATACAATATTTATAGGCTCTGGCGTCTTCCACCTGAATGATTATCTGTTTATGAGAAAAATCAAAGTATTATTTTACTAACAAACTTTAAACACGCAATTTAAAAAAAAGGTTTTTCTCCCCCATAAACTTGTTTTATAGTTTTATTAGAGTCTTGTCTTTTGGGTATCAGTATTGACTTTCCATATAATCGATACTGTATATTCAGAGAACCATAATAAGAATAACGAAAAATTGATCTGTACCCAATTTATTAAGTGCAAAAAAATAAAGCAGTGTGTGGATAGCGTTTCCGTAAAAGTTATTTTTCAATATTTAAAATGATGAAAATACCGCGATACCACCTGACGATTTTGATGAATAAAGTGATTTGCCTCTTGGCTAATTAACTAACTAACTAACTAACCATCACGCCGTTTCCCTGCAGGGGTAGGCAGAGAGGATTGAACGCCACACTCTTCTATCCTGGCACACCACTTTTGCTTCGGCCACATTCATACATCTTCTCATACACGTTCTACGATTGTTGCGGCTTTTAACAGGGCCATCCTCAAATACTTGTAGTACCTGATCGTGCCAGGTCTTTCGCGGACGCCCTCTATTCCTGTTGCCTTCAACATTCGCCTCATATATTTTCTTAACCATCCTTTCCTCGTTCATACGTTTAATTATTTGGCTAATTTATTTTTAAAATTAACATTTTATTTTTGTTTTTTTTTGGCAATGCAATTTAGCATAATATCAGAATAAGGTGGCATTGTAAATAGGATATGCGATGAATTTTTGAGATAAATAAAAAAACATACATAAACACACATTTACATTTATGGTATAGGCATATGTTACGTCTATCATTTTTCAAACAATTGAACCTTCGACTCATTAGGTGAGTTTCTTATCGCTAGACTACACACTATTCTCCGCTAGACAACACACACTGGGTAATATTAATTCATATTAATATTAAGCTGAACAAGCGTAATATTAATTTGATTCAACGATTTTTCTAACAAGTTTAATATGTCAGATGTTTACACGGTTTCATCTTTAATTAAGCACTTTTCTTCCAATTAACGTGTCCATATTGGATAACTGAATGTCTAGAAAGGTTTTGTAAAATATTACATCCTACTGTGTACGAAAAATTCAAGCTTCTACACAGCTCAAATAAAATTATTTTGTTTACTTCTATAACTATTAATTATCACATTGTCACTATCAATATTATGGAACCTATCGTTAAACTATTTTCATACTTTTCCAAGGTTTTTGTGTTTTTATTCTTTCCCCCTTCCGATCTCTTCCATCTCTTAAAGATGGCTCTCGTAGCCCAGTGGATATGACACTGGCTTCTCACACCGAGGATTCTTGGTTCGATTCTCGGTGAGGTAACAATTTAAGCGTTCACGCGTCGCGTATCCGGCCCTGTAAAATTATTATTTCTTGTTCCGGCAAAAACACGGAATACGTGTTGTATCAATATCTTAACATAATAATTTCTTTGTCAGTCTTTTGGTCCGTAAAGTCCGTAACTTGCTGGAATTACAACATTAGATAATTAGAGTGTAACACGCAATCAGCGTGGGATCAAGCAATACGCAAGGGTCGCCCCCACCAAATTACGATCTTGTTATTTTTATATTATTATAATTAGATCGGTCAAGCGAATAAGCTCAATTTAAAAAATGGTCATCGATTCATGAATTTTTAGCTTTAGAATTCTGTAATTACTATGTCCCGTGACTACTCACGGGTGTACGGCTATTATTACTATTTTCAAAGTAAGCTAAACGCTTGTGCTTGATAAGACTAACCGACCATTGGATCACCAGGGGAGAGACACGACCAATACACCAACAAGCTATTCTTTCAAGTCACGTATTCCGTGTACGCATCTCTATTAAAAATAGTCATGTGAAAATGGTTTGGAATCACTGTCATTGTCATTTGTAAAAAAATATATAAACAAATAGTCACTACGTATAATTTTCTACAATTGTACATAGTTGGACATTGTGATGTCGTTCGAATGAATGAATGTCCAAGGTTAGTAGTAATTGCGATAGTTGAATTCATGTTGGAGCGTCGTATGCAAATTCATGGTGTCAATAGAACGGTATCTACTCGAGCGACTAGAGCTAATCGCGCGATATTTTTTTTATTTAGTGACAACTTTTTAACGGTTATTTTAACATTCCTCGCATTTGCACATAGGTATCGACTGAAACTATTAACCTATTGAAAAGAATAATAAAATTTGCTTATCTATCAATATCACAATATTATCGGAATAATTATATGAGCTGTGGAAAGCTTGCGATTATGCGATAACGTATGATATTTATCTTTCTGACATAATTTTTCCATTAAATAAATAATTAACAAGGTTAAATTTAATTAAATGAATTTTTTTGAACGATGGGTGAATACTAACAACCCCTCCGTAATGTATCGTACCTAAAAACTATACGATTTTAAGTAATTCTACTATATACCTATTAAATAGCAGTTTTATAAAGATACATATATTGTATTCTTTTATGTTACGTTGAAAGAACATCAACAAAAATATAGCCACGTAACGTAACTTATATTTTTAGTCATGATATATTTTACGTAGAAGAGGCCGATTAATAATTTTTTGATCGCGTAAAATTTACGTGCAAATTATGACATAATATTAAGTATTCATAAAAAAAAACGATTTGTCTCAAAATTTGTCTTGATGTGACGTGCAGGAATGCATTTCTTTTAAAAATATAGAATTAGAGATGTTTTTTGGTAGCAAGCAGAAGTAAAAAAAATTCTGTAAGAATTTTTCATTTTGTCATATTATGCTCTTACATAAAAAAAATAATATTCGTAATTTTTTAATTTTTGTAGAACTTACACAACGCAAATTTTCTAAGCTTTATTTCTAATGTAAAAAAAATTACAGAATACCTTCTTTGCATTGTGCATCATAAATATTTCGAGATTAAGACTTCTTTCTGAATGGCAATCTCATTTATTATGTGAGGATTTTAAATATTAAATGCTGCTAGCATAAACGCTGTTAATATTGCAAAATATAAAGAATTTATTTACATTTATAGGAATTATAGAAATCATTCAACTATCACGCTTGAGGCATATTTTAGAAGTCACGCATTGAAATGTTATTACTTGGAGCTGACGAAGAGGTCATTCGGTGATTTCATCTGATGCACACATCAGCTGTTCAATTAGCGATCCCCTCTCAGCTCTCCCAATAAAGGTTAAAGTGGGGGGCGAGTGGGACCCCGTCCTCGGCTGGCGGACCACTGGGGATACTTCTGTCCCCTCCGAATACATCGAGATTCCCCTTCAAAACACGCGAATCCATTACCTTGGTTTAAAACATGATTACTGCTATAATATGGATGAAGGGGTGTACTCGCGTACCTACATAATATCATATATCATGTATTGATTGTATTATTTATATCATGTGTGCGTATCGAAATGAAATGTATTGTGAAAAAGTCCCAGTTGTGTACATCATACACGTGCCGTTGCATGCAAACAAGGGCGTGCGAAATGGCGTTACTGGTAAATTAGTAATATATGTAGTTAACGCCGGTTTACCGGTTATTAAAGAGATAAAAAAATAGTGGTTCTGAGCCCTTTTAAAGCCAGGGAGTACTTTTGATCGTAAGAAAAATTCGCGGACTACCAAAATTAAAGGGTCAGAAATCAAACAAAAACATAATACAGTAGAACCTCGTTTATTCAAAATTCTAGGAACCCAAAAAAAAACATTTCGAACTGTGCGGAATCCCGTTAATTAGAAATTCAAGGTACAAAAAAAATCGCTATGCGATTGCGAAATTCACCAGAAATCGTAAACTTCATGAAAAAAGCCATTTATTTTATAAAAAAAACTTTTAAAAATTGCGTAGAGTAAGAAATCATTTCGAAAATGCAATATTAATTATTCTAATACAAAGATCGCGATATTTCTATAAATAGCGTACCCGATATTGAAAAATTTGTTGTTCTCACTTGCGAAAAAAAAATTGAAATATTTTTTCAATTTTGTCAAATTTGATCAGTGTGGTTTATACAAATTTTGTTAGTTTTCTCAGTTTAATAATTGTGTTCAACCACAAAGTAAACGCTATAAACATAAAAAATATTTTTATTCATTAGCTTAAAATTAACGTAATTGGAAAAACTCATTTTCTTCTACCTTGAAAAATTCATAATTTGTGTATCCATGTAGGTTTATCGATTTATTAAAGGTGCACAAGATGGCAAAATAATTTTCTTTTAGGAAGTGCCTTGAAAAACATAATATGTTAAATATGTCAATGTGTAGACTATAATTCTGTCCTCAAACCAGTCCTCAATGCGGCACCTTTAATTATTTAACAGTCAATGGCATTAATCGCTTGACTTGTCATTCGTGCGATATCCCGGATTCTCCTACCCTAACATCCGTATCCTTATTAGAAACGGGTTAGAGAAAATTCACAGAACTTCTTGGTAAATAAACTCTCCCGATTCTACCCACTGCGAACGTTGTATAATATCATAGTTAAAATATATATAATAATTATTAAATGTTACTAGAAATATATTTTCCGATAATTGGGCAATGGAATATAATCGTATTTACCATAATGCGTACCCTAATTCGAACAATCGATAAGCCAGTCAGTGAGTGTCATAGTTTCACAACAGTTAGTCAACTAATAATAATAATAATAATGATTGAAGTGGGCTTCAAAACAAAGATTGTAACTGATATTCTATGCGTATAGATAGATATGATAAATTATATTATCGAGAGTACTTCATTAAGCGGTCTTTCTTGTATCTACATTGTTCGATAGTACGTAATAAATCGATTAAGGTTGTATTATTAAAAGCATTAAAATGATTTATTGGGATTTCTTTATTCTTTCATTGACAAGTTTATTGATAAATATTTCATAGGAGAGGCGACCAACCATAGCAATATTATATTCAAATAACGTGTACATATTTCAGAAAATAAATTATAGTGAATTTTTTGCGTGGGTTGTACTAGGTGTCACCTAGTGACATCACGTAGTACATAGTGATATCACCAGTAATTCAACCTTATCCCAGCTAATTAATTGTATGAGATTTTTGTACTGTTTAGGTGATGTCATGTTAAGAAATATGTATTGCTTCTCACTCATTAATGTGGGACCCTTCGTCTCTACTCATCGTTAAAAAATCTTGAGGGATCCCACTCCTCAGATAGATGTGAAAAATCCCGTAGGTATAATAATATCATCTACGAATACCAAAAAGGGAAGTGAACAGCAGGTGGTGTTCCGCCATTGTCGTGGTTGGTGTAGTTTTAGGGGGAAGTGGATAACACTGAGAAATTAAGATAACCTTTTTGACTCATGCGGCAATAGAAGGAGAAATAAAGAAAAAAAAAGCTTTATTTCTGAATTATTTAATAAAAGTGGAGTTCAGAAGAGTGTCATTGGATGAGTTGATTACAGTTACAGGTTGTGGAATCCAAATCGGTTCAAAAACAGTTATTGACGAATGAAACGTTTGGCAGTAACTCCGTCGGAAGACGTGCTTGCGATGGGTGTGACAATGGATAATACTAACAAGTTAAGATAGCATATTTGATAAGTGGTAGTGAAATAATGAAAACTAGATTTAGAATTTTTAGTTTAAAAAATATACATTATGTTGATTAAATCAAGCGGAGTGTAACTGTACGAGTTGATAACAGTTTGTCGAATCCAAATCGTTGCAAAAACAAATTAGTCATTGACGAATTAAACGTTTGCCAGACATTTTGTCGGAAGGACGTGCGATCGACGCGTGCTTCAAATGGGTACTGCCATGGTTAGTGACTTTTGATGATTTTCTCTGCTTACAGCGTTGTGTATAAACAATACAACGATTTTCCTTGGCAACGGACTTTACACAAGGAATTTATAAAAAGCTCCCGTGACGTAGTTCCAGTTCATCAGCGCAGGGGCTCGAGCTGCAGCAAGAGTTATTGCACCAAACAAGCAAACAGGACTATAACCGCCGACAGTCGTAAACTTGACGAGACATCGTCGTGCTAACAACTAACATGGATCCGCACGAGCTCGCTACACGGAGAACAGCGTTCTGAGACATGTTAATAAAAGATTTTTACGTATTTTCACGCATGTAAGTGTAGACATGTTATTTTGATCTTCGTCGCACACGTGACCGCGACATTTTGTGTGAAGTAGTCGTCGCAGAATACAGACGCGAACCTTGTCAAATGCCAAAGCTCACGCGGCAGGTAGTGTGCTACTGAAATAAAATCAGGAAACTTTGAATGTGATTTCACGGCCAACATTTTTAACGTTGAGGTTAGCAAAGTGTAAAAATTAATCGTCAAGGCCGGCGCTACACTGCGCTTATCTTCCGCCGCGTCTATCACGTCGCGTAAAATCGCCAAAGCAAATGGGCCGACCGATCGTCCGCGTAGTGTGTTTGATAAGTATGCAAAAAATGTAGCGGCGTTCCGCGATTGAAGAGACGCGGCGGAAAATCCGCATAGTGTGGCGCCGGTCTAAGGGCACAATTTTAACAAGAAGTTATTTGCAAGTCAGTCTCTCTGAGAAATGGAGGAGTGACAACATAAGTAGAAGATACAAAATGAAATTATCGACATTAATTATTTCGATTGAATATTAATATTTTTAGATGTTTAAAAGTATCAAAAATATAATGGTCTACCCGGGAAATCAAATAAAAACGTATTAAATATATCTTAAAAGAGTTTCGATATTACAGCTGATTTTTTTTCTATTTCTTTCGTTTTATTCTTTTCTTATTTTTTTATTCTTATTCTTATACATTATATTTTTTAATATTATAATTTTGTTATTCTGAATAATTTTCAATCTCTTATTTTGTTCGGTTGTTATCTTGTATATATATATATATATATTTTTATATAATATAATATTATTGTAAACATAATATTAATGCTTTTATTTGTTAGAGATTTATGTATTTTCTTCATTTTAACTTTAGTTGTTACGCACGATGGAGATGAATCTATATCTATTTTATTTTTTTAGTAAAGATTTCAATCTAATGAGTTATGTAAGATGTATTATAAACTTTATTAAAAATATGGGAAAGAAAATATTTAAATGTACAGTAAAATGTAGAAAATTTAAGATTTCTTACATAAAAACGTTTATAATTGACTATTCTATAAGCTATTTTCATTGATGTAAATTGCTATGAGAATGCCTGATACTGATTAGTAGGTATCTGTGGTAAAGCGTAGTTCTCTGGATCATTGGAGCAATTAGGGGATGCTATTTTGTGAGGGTTTTTATTTTATCGAATACGGGGATGTTTAAAAATATAGTGTTGTGACCCAAAAGTGCACCCAACTGGGCTTGAAAATATCGATCAGGAAAAAAGTCAGTCTCTAGAGTTGGCACAATTCCCGGCATGGCGTGAGCGCTGACGGAGTTTCGTGCAACGAAAAAATATGTTACACAAATTTCGTTAGTATTCAATTGAAGCATTTTATATCTATTAACTATTTAAATTACTAGCCGCACACCCGTGATAAATCACGGAAATGGTTCGCGTCTTTGCTTAGCCCTAGTATATTTATTATATAGTATATTTTTGATGTACCACGGAGTGGCGGCGGTAGCAAAATGCGTTTAATTTGTTTTTTTAGCCGTGAATTCGAACGAAATTACGGATGTTACATGAAGACAAGGAAATTATGGTGTTTGATTTTTAATACCAATGATTAAAACATGAATTACATCTCAATACGCAGGAAAAGATAGCAGATGTAGCAGAGGCGATTTGTGAAACCTCAGAAAGCGGTTCCGACGATAAATCAGCATACTGCAACTTGGTAGTTAACTTTCGATAGAAGACACACAAAGAAAAAGAGTGAGAAAAATCGCTTCAAGGAAAACCCTCGACATGGAATTCCCTGTTTTTACATGTAGAAATATCTCAGATGAGGAGGTTTGGAATGGAAACAATTGGTCCAGTGATGAAATTTGAAACAGCGTAATCCGGTCGATGAAGGCGTCATGTTTTCGGGAATTTTGAGTATCCAACCTTTTTTATATTAGAGGTTGAAAATGATAATGACGATGACTGTTCCAAGTTCTTTCACTTAACACTTTCGAGATGAAATTTTTTTCTTAGTTTATTGTTTAAATCGTTCACGATAAAAGTCTATGGGTTTTTTCCCCCTCCAAGCTTCGTGATCTGCCGCTGTTCGTCACGCTGGCTGAGCTCGATCAATTGAATTCTCGCTCTATTTGCAACACTACAATATTTAAAAAAAAGAGTTAACCGCTTAATTAAATTAAATTGAACGTGAAAAAATAAAAGTTACCATCTAATACTTTAAGGTACTTCATGAATTACTGAAACGTAAATCTTTACTGGTAGTAAAATAAATAAATAACATGAACAAAATTCTATATACATACTCGTAGTTGATAATCAATCCGTATAAATAATAAAACTCCGATTATTAAAACACAGAACTCGGATAATTTGCCGCAGCGGCAACATTTATTTGAAATAGTATGCCAATTATAGGTCGATATTTTGGTCATGGCACTTCAACAATATGCTGTTACGACACACGTCAGTACATACGTAAGCGATATCTATGCAGGAAAGGGACACAGTTATATGACCGCTTCACGCTAGATAGTAATGCAATAATGCACTTGACGCATGCTGTCGGTTTTTTACACTGCACAGGCGTTGTTGTTTTTAATTAAGTGTTTATTTATCACAATTATTATTACACTATTTTCAAAACTTTCTAAAATCTCTTGACGATTTTTTAGTTTCTTAACATTATTTTTTCAGCTTGTGAAAGACATTGTCAGAGCCATTATTATAACCCGAGTATGCAAATTTTTAAAGTAGTTTAGTAGAAATAATCTGATTATGTATTTTAAAAAAAAATTATATACGAGTACTTTGCTAAAAATAACGAAATATTCTCGTTGTTTGTCAGTAAATATTGTAATGTTAAGGTAAGGATAGGTTGAGGTTTTTACAACAAGAACATAACTGCTATTGATTGTTGACAGATAATTTGAGCTATTTTGATTTGAGCTGTGCACAAGTCACCTTGACATTTGAAGGCTTCGCGAGGCAACAGACTGTGCAGCGGACGCTAGTCATGAGGAACATGACCAATTGGGTAACTGTAATTAACGTGTCAATTGTTAATGCTCCATTGTCACGTTTGGTGAATTAGCGGCCGGCGGCGAAGGCTGGTCCGCGCCGGTGGCCGCTCCTGAGGCCACACGCATCGCCGGCGGATGCCGCTCATCATCCACCGCATTGGATCCAATCACGGCTAAATCGAGAGCAATCAAAGTCATCAGGGCCTCTAAAATAATTAACGATTACCAAACTTTTCTACTCCGCTGGCGACAATGTGTCGCCGTAGTAAATTCCGTTATAACCCCGTTGACGACTATACAGAGAAAATATTATTAAAATGTGTACAGTTACATCAAAGTTTTCATTTTATTTCAATTTTTCTATTTATGGTTTTTGTGTTTAATTTGTAGAACTCTATATTTATTTTTAGCGAAATTTAAAATAAATTAAATTTTAATAAATATTTTTATTAAGTTCTGCGTTCTGCTGTTTTGATAATGGCCTTACAAGCCGAAACAGCTGTAACACCTAAAAATAGTTAACCCGCAGAACTTAATAATAATATTTATTAAAATTTAATTTATTTTCAATTTTTCTAACTTATTTTCTGTAAAACGTTGTTTTCTGCAATACTGTTTCCAATCAATAACAGGTTAATTATGCATTTCATGTGCATCCGACAATCAAAGGCGCTGCACAATCGGTGCGCATCAAGCAATGTTACGAGAGGGAATTGCATTAAATATAGGCTGCATTGTTGTATTGAGGTCACTGATGGTCGATACTGAAGGCATTCAATTGAGTATTGAACCTCAATAAGTAATTTTATCTAGGGGACTCCACATAAAATAAATTATATTAAAAAAAATATTCAGGTCAGTCATTTGAACCCGTAACATTCTAATGCGGGTAGACATCTTTACTGATTAAGCCAAAAAATGGAAACTATGAAACATTTGATAATAAAATACACGAAAAATTTTTTTTTAAAAAGCAAATGGTGGACGAAAAGAATGATGAAAACTTGCCAGCATCAAAATGGAAACATAAACATCCGGTAGTACACTAAGACTTTAGTCTTCAAGTATAATACATTTATATGAACATATTGTGTCTTCAAAACGGGATTTGCTTAATATTTTCAAATAAAGTTATTTTATATGACCTACTTGTTATCAGTGGGTATCTTTATCTTCACAGCAGTAAAGTCAAATTACCTCGCAATGTCGTTTATTACAAGGTAATTGTAATTGGTAAGTGAAAAGTAATACAACTTAAACCGGAGGGATCTATTAAAAATAATAATTCATTAAGAAAGTAATTCGGAAGAAATGAAGAGACAGGAGTAGTGTAGTAATAAAGTTAACCTTTGCGCCTCTCATCACGATCAGGTGCGAGGAGATGTCGATGCCAAACGCCAGACCTGGGACGTGCGGTGCTTGTGCAAGAGCATAAAGTTTACTTGGCCTTGCTGTATACGCTAACACAATTAATCAGCCCATAAACAAACACCTAGATGTAACATGCACGTAACTATACACTCGCGAAGATATTTCTGGCTCACAATAAACTAAGTAAGTGTAGGGATGTGCCAATGGTATGCACTGCCCTGTATACGTACGTATACTTGTACGTATACAGGGCAGTGCACGTACTACGTATACTCTAGATTGCCATATGCAAGTTTATATGTTTTAAATTAAGTCAATTTAATATTTTTAATTTACACTGGTGTATAAATACATATGATAAAAAAGTCATAGTATTCAGAATATTTTTAGTAGGTATATTCAAATTTTTCAAAAAAACCATACTGGATTTCATCCATAAGGGGGACATCATTAATCAAGATATATTATACATGTCTCATAGAGACAAAACTATTTTTTAAATGGGAAAGTAGGTATGGAAAAAAATACGTTCTTTCTCATACCTACTCCCATACCAAATTTCCCATAGAAAATATAGTTTCGTCGCTATGAGACATCTATCTTGATTTATAGTATTCAATTTTTTCCGTATTCTTATAATAAATAAATATAAAACATAGAAATGTATGCTTCATATCCCATGTACCGAGACACGACTCTCAATTTGATTCTTTTGGAAAATATAGATAACTATATAACAGTCATAACTGTGTAAGAACTCGATACTAAATAACGCGGTTTTTTGTACATATTTCACAACGAGGTTAGAGGTAACATGAAGAGGTTAGTTTTGGTTTGGAAGAAGTCTTAATTTTTTTAAAGAACCTTAGGAATACGATGTAGAGAAAAATGTGCTGGATGCAAAAATGAAGAAGAATATTTAGATGGAGGCAGATGAATTAAGAAAGAAATGATTCTAGGATATACTGATATTAATAAGAAGTAAAGTGATAAAGGAGATTCAATGAGAGAAAGGAGAATCCAAGTCATGACTGTGTATTGCGTTCGTATCTTTATTGAGAGAAAGTATTGAAAATAATGATTGTGGTCTCTGAAAATGGGCAACGGAGTTGAACACAGTTATTTTCCATTTCATTCCCCAACGTACATGACTTAGTTCATTGAGCTTATTTAGAAACGGACAATTGATTTTGATGAGATTTTTTTTCAAAATTATGATTCAATAAGCTACGGTTGGTGGGCCCGCTAGAGGCAGCCCTATCCAACACGCAAATACTGTCATCATTTCTAATGGCCGACTCGAACAATTGATTTGTGATCGCGAGTTGTTGATATCTTTGCTGTTGTAGGTTCATGGATGTGAATGAAACTATTTTGAAATTGTTCTACTTGACATCCTTTGATACGTAATATAAATTATAAATTAAGATGCCAGCGAAGGTCTCTAGTGCTCGTTTGACATCAATTTATATACCTTGGTAGTTAGTATATTCAATGTAACATGCCCGTTTTTCTTTAATGGGATGTTTTGTTTTTTTTTATCTTATATTTATTGAAAGATAATAATTTCTTAACGAAATATGTTTTTGAAGGATAATATTCCTGAATTATGTTGTATTCCTGTAGTATGTTATTTTATTAGGTAGCGTGATCGAATCAAAAATGCTCTTAGGTTAAAAATGTCCGTTCAGAATCTTTTGGTTTGTTTTTTCTGGGGAATTATGCCGTGTCTTTACACATAAGTCCTGATTATGGACCCTGCGATGGGATCCGAAACGTCGACCAGAAATGTCGTGGAAAAACCGGAAGATCGTGACCGAATCGCTTGAATAAAAGATTTATGGAAACTGGTAATAAATAAAGTGTAAAAATCTTTATTTTATGTTCAAAGATGCTTGTGATTTTTTAACCATAAAAAAATATTCGGATATGCGTTATTTCTACAATTTTATTACATTTTACTATAATATTATACTAGGATTGTCTATCGAAGTCATCTGTATTTTATAAAATAAAATATAAATATATATAAGTATATTAATTAATTTTTAAGAATTTGCAATATATTCTTTATTAGAAGTGTAGAAAACACAGGAAAATAATTAACTGCAAGAACTGAATTTACTTAAATGCAAATCGAATGCATAACTGTCTTTGATAAGAGGGTTATTTAGGTTAATACCCTTGATATCAATTTAAACGGAGTTAATGGGAATATCTTGTGGAACGTCGTGCATAATTAGTAGATTACATTGACACAAGTATGTTAAGTATTTGTTATTCAATTTGCAAAATAGGTTGATTCAATTTGCTATACAGGCACACCGTTTGCGAAATGCAAATTTTCTTTGTTACTTCCCAACTTGATTAAAATATAACAGTTTTTTAATGTATAAATATTTTTACAGCAATGTTTCAACTACCTGCTAAATTTATTAAAAATGTATTATGATATCTTACATTAAGTTTACTTCACAATTTTCAAACATAATTTATTAATAATTCTTAAAACAGATACATGAATCAATTACAATGATATGGAGAAAAAATTACCTAATTATTTCATTTATTACAAAATTACCAAATTTAACAAATGTACTTAAATACTTGATAGATACCTCTATTTTTGCGTTGTATATTATTGTTAGACATTATTCTCTCCAAATAATACAAAAAAATATTCATCATTTTGTAATAAACAATGAAATAAATAAGTTTGGAAATAACATAGTTTTCCTCTTTGATTTGGGTCTGTATCGGGTGTGGAAAATTGTACGTGTTTATAACTATCTGAGATTAAATAAAAGCAAATAACTTTTTAAACTAACACTTAATATTAATTCTTAAAGACCTTGTAAAAAATAATTAAAACCGACAGTGTAAAAAGTTATAAAAAATATTCAGTATTTTTTAAAATCAACTTTGTTATACGTTTCCATATTAAAATTATTATTTTACTTTTTTTATTTTATATTCAAGAACACATTCATATTTGTGAAGTTGTAATTTTTCAGAACAAAGTTTTTTCGTGAATTAGATTTTTCTGTATGTCTTTCTAATTGATTAATTAATTTGGTTATTAAATTTTTTTATTTATAATTCACATCCAAATCCGGTACCATTGTTTTTATTACGATTTATTTATAAGTATTTTGTTTTGGCCAAATTCAAAATAAAAAATAATCACCATGTCTAAAATTAAATGGTAAACAGATGGATTAAACATTAAAACATTGTTAATGTTTTCAAAAATCTTCCTTTTACGATTCGGCATAGGTTTAATGCACGCTCGGAAAAATCCAGAAAATCCGCCAAACTCTCGCGGTAAAAAGTGTCACCGGAAAAGTACTCGGCGATCGAGTGCCAAGTGACGTCACAAGTGGATGCTATGTGCAATCTGTGTCAGTTTTGGCCTGCATGTATTTACCGGGTGAGAATGCACCACCCAAATACGTCGAATAACACGACACGCTCAAGCAGAATAGGGTTGCTTGGCCTCAGATGATATATTGGCAACACTTCATAATAAAGTATTCATACAAGGTGTATACACAGCTGGTTATGTTATTTTTTGGTGGTATAGCAAGCCAACACGATGTTTAATTTCTCTTGCATAAAAAATCAAATTTTGTATGTATAAATAATGCGGGGACAAAAGTGATTTCTAAAATAGAGTAAACAATTTTTTTTTAAATAGAGATGCGAATACGGAATGCGTGTCGCATTAATATTCTTGCGATTCTCAAAGAAGCGAAACGCTTGTGCTACGAAAATAGGATTAACTTGCCGGTATCCTGGAATGGGGCTGAATCACCGACCACCAGATCACTAAGCGAGCGTCGTGACCACTACACCAACAAGCTACTAAATATTTACAAATCTTCTGTAGTACAAATCTTATATATAATGTCCCAGTGTCCTGTGTGTCATTCGAAGAGAAATTTGAAAGGAAAAAAATGTATACATTGCAGTGGAGTCAATGTCAAAGTATACTACGAAGTGACCTTTTCGTTCTGAAGATACATTGCTGGTCAAGTGTGAAAAGTTAAAACTGTAATATTACTGTAGATAAATTACGGTATTTAAAATCTTGTTATTAGAACAAAATACTATAACAAGAATTATTAACTTTTTATTGTTAGAATCATTTCCAGAAATCCATTATATTGGATAGTTGTTTTATATATAATAATTTTTATATAATAATATTTATATAATTATATAAATTTTATATGCATAGAATTAAAAATTGATTATTGCCATATATATATTTTTAGTACTGTATATCTTTGAACTTATACGATATTAGTAAATACAGAAAAAAATACATTAAATATCTCCGATAGGTACGGAAACTAAGCTTTTTTATTTATACCTATATAATCTTAATATAATAAAGAACGTTCAAACATAAAATAATTATTCGTAAACAATTCAAAAATCAAAACAATCATCATGATCGAATGTAAATGTGTATTAGTTTTGTTTCATACTACATAATTCAATTGCCTAGTGAAAATATCAACAATTTAGATTTTTCTTTAAACTCGCAAAACACTCAATTGAAGACCAGCTAAACGTGTCATCAAATAGAAATGCGAGCATCATTTGTAGCCGTCCTCTATTATGTCACGAACAAGATAAAAATAGTCGCGGAAATTTTACTAAATCGTGAGATTTTAGTGAGATACCTTGTATACCGCTCAGGATTCCTGAAGAAATGTGTACCAACGGAAAAAACAATACGAAAAAGCACTTTTATAGGTTGAGATCATAGAAAAACTAAAAAGATTTAAAAAAAATACAAAGATTTATTTGTTTTATTCAATGTGTCGCCAATTTGTCAACCACATAACACCGAATTTGTAACTTACAATAAGTTGTTTGAAAAATAATCTTGTGCGCAGTAACCCTAGTAACGATTTTGGAAACGGATTGGAGTTGGGTGGTCGTAATATACGCACACGAAATAACGGTTTTTATGAGGCTTTTTCGGAATACGCTCGAATCGATAGTGAATAACTAATTAACGCCGATAGCGTTCTTTCATAGCGCCGTTATAAAAGGTTTGTGTTTACAAAAGAACAATGTTTATCTAAACGAGTTTTCCAGTCAAGGGAAAATACCATTTCGTACAACACCTTTAGATTAAATTTTAATAATTTAAAATGATAATATGTTAATGTAGATATTATAATATATATAATTATTTAGATATCTATTAAGAACAAGTGAGGAGCATTCAAAATAAAGTTGTCTCTGAATCATAAAATTGATTTGGCGACAATTTTCCTATCACAACATAATTTATCTGTATGCCGTATTTTTAAATTGTTAATGCTCTGGAAAATATATATAAATAAATAGGGATCTAAATATAATAATTTCGTTGTCTGTCCATAACTTGTCAATCAGCGCGTGGCTCATGTTGCGCGGTCGTGCAAGAGTCGTTATCTATTAAATATACCGATTAACTGTCACGTTTATAAGAAATAAATAAAAATAATGATGTTAAATTCTTTCGTTGCACTTATATACTTGATAACATCGATATATTTTTGAACTGAAACTAATACATAATACAGTCTGGTATTTTCCAGATAATAAAAATAATTTGTTAATTAACCATCACGTGTACTCTTTATCTTATCGCGGCAGAAAAAATGTCTGGGAGAGAAGTCGTTTACTTTAATAAAACGAGTTGTTTGAGTTAAAAATCAAGATAACACAGTAAAAGATTTATATCTTACATGTGGCGTAAAGTGCGTAATATAAAATGTTACACATAGAGAATACACTACTCTGTGGTCAGAAAAAAAATATTTTTTTTTTTGGATTATTGTAAACAAAAATAATTTGAATAACAAAATATTTAACAGTAATAACTCGGCTGTGAAGTATTTGGATGATTTATTTTATAAACGATAATTGTTAATCATTGAAAACACGGAATTGTTAATGTTACAACTTATTTGTAAATAAATAAAGCTCGATGATAAACAAATAACAATTCAATAGCAGATTATTGATTTTAAGCAATCTAATATAACTAATATGCGATACATATAAATGTATTATAATTATCCCATGTTAGTTACTTTTTTCTTCTTATATACATTTATGTACTGTAAAAAAATATATATAAAAGTGAAAGTCCCTCTCCGGACATAAGAGTCTCTTTTTGGAGAGGTACAACGATAAAATTTATGTATCAATACACTTTAAATAGGCTAGAAAAACAAATTAATAATGCTGTATGTAACATTAAATAAAATAAAAAATATATTGTTTTTGTTTTGCAGAAATGTCTGAAACCGTGTCACTGTGACTTATCCCGCGACACAGCGAGGGAAGCGGCGGGTACATAGGCACATCTTGCACGGCCACGGTGCGCCGCGAATAGTGAAGTAACTGCGAGTTAATATTAGCCACCCAGTTACCCAGTTTAAGTTCCAGCGGGTCCTGCTGGCGGCGTGCTGCGGCCGATACGGGGCAGATCAATGAAAGTAGCGGGATAGTTACCTCGGGTACACGGGCGCAGCTGTCCCGCCGCTCGGAGCTGGTGGTCCACGGAGATCGTCGCTCGCGACTAGTCGCGCCAGATGGAAACTTCGGGATCTCGCGGCGGACTCGGGTGATTAATTAAGAAAACGTACAAAAATAGTATATAACCATCTAATATCTTTAATGCGTAATTAAGAAGAAGATTATTTTAACGGTATCATGCCGATAAAAGAACGATTAAAACTTTTTAAGGTATTTAAAAATTTAAGTTTAATATTTCTTTCTTATATCACAGAGGTCGTGTATTTATCTTTAACAATTTTAATACTTTTACGTAAGATTAAAAAAGTGTTTTGAAATTATAAAAAAACTGTATAAAATGAAGTAAAAAATATATAAACGAAGTGCACTCGCGATGATATTCGGCGCTCGGAGGCGTCCTGCGTCCGGCCGGGCGGCTGTCGCTCGGGGAACTGGCCGGCTGGAGCCCGCGGCGCGCTTATATCGGCCGGGCCGGGGTCTGGGGGCGGCGGGGGCGCGTGTGCGGGAACGTCCGCCCGGCGGCAGCTCTGGGCTCTGACTGCCGGCGCTGGGCACTGGCGGCCGCGGGACCCGGTCGGCCGCGGCGCCGGGAAACTCTCCCGGGAAAGCGGGCCCCCGCGCGGAAAGCGCCGCACCGCTCGCTCCCTGACCTTGTAATATTCGAGAAAAAGAACCCACCCGCTCGCGAGAGCGCCGCCCGACTCGCTCGCGTTTCGCCCGGTTACATCTGCGCGGGCCTTGAGAGTCCGACTACACCGCTCCCTGCCGCGATCGAGTATAATGACACTTCGATAAAAAACTCTTCTTTTTGCGCTTTTGACAATCAAAATACGCGACGTGTAAACCCATTTTTGCTCGACGGCTTCGTATTGTCGGTGATTTTTCCGAGTGATATCGTCTTTCGGGTAGGCCCCGAGGCTCGACCTACACGTACGAAACAAAACTAACACAAACCAAAATAGGCCGAGTGGGTAAAAAAGTGCGATCGATCTGTTTAATTTTTAACGGAATTGTCGAGCTGGATGTGACTCGCCGGCGCGGGTTCGTCCCGCTTCATTTGTAACTCGGTGTAATACGTACTAGGCTGGAGTGCTCTTGTTTGTTTACAGCGCGCGTGTGTGCGCGCGTGCGACGGAGAGGAGCTTCTGAGCTCTTTCTCGCTCTTTCGTCACTAGGCCTTCAAAATATTGTTTGGCGCTAACTGTCATCTATAACGTATAATAATTCATCCGCGTTATTTTTATATTAACGAAACGGGGTTTTCTTTGTCGACGTTTGTATTGTCGAACTAGTGACATCGCTTCCATTCAGTCAGCGCTTCCTCCGCGAGGTTCGTATCCTTCATTTAACCTCTGCAAAATAGAGCCTCTATTGTCTCTTTACAGCGAATAACAAACAATCTAAACACAAACCTTAGAGTGAATTTATTACGACAAACGAAAACATATTATCGACCGGTTAACATATTGTTGCAGATTCAAATTTAAATCAACCTAAGAATAGAGTTTTGGAGAATATGTATGTACTTTATCCAACAGTATGTTTTTGATTATTATAGAAATATATCATTTCAATCATTCATAATATTTCCTGAGCCTCCCTGTTTAATTATTTTTATTTTGTTAATATACGTGGCCATAAAGCCTATAAATTACGCAATACAAATAAACAATAAATTCACAGAAAACATTAATTAAAAATAATGTAAAATTTTTAATATATAATAACATAAAATATAATAGAATAAAAAGTACAAAAGTGTAGAGTACATAGAAAGTACAATAAGCAAGCAAACAGTTTTAGAAAAATCAAGTTTGTATTACAGACAAAAATCGCTAAATTGCATTATGGTTCAAAATGTATAAAACACGAAACAAAATAGTTGAAAATAAAATTCGAATGTGATTTTCTTCGTGGCCTCGCCTCTGTCAAAACCACCGAGTTTTCGAAATATTTTTAGGGTGAACTACATATATCGTAGAACCGAAAATTTTATAGGCCTATACGATAAGCATAACGCTGATTATTTCATCTTCCAGCAGACTTGTACTTCGTTCCTGCGTATGCCTACGGGTGTTTTAACGATTCGTGTCCACTGGGTTACATAATGCCTTTGTCACTTCCTACTATAGTTTCGGGAGGTGCAGTAACCAATTAACCAAGATAGATATAGTCATATGTTGAAGTATTCTAGGCTTTGAAGAAGAGAGGGTTGGTGTCAGTATTTATTGGGAATTTGAAAAAATGATCATACAAATTTTCGTTTAAAAATAATTTTGGATTTTTCGAAATTTTAATGGTTAACGAGAAGGCGCGAAACCTGTTTCAACTAGTCTGACTCGAACCTTGGGTCCGATCAGACGTCGTGCCCCCCTATACCAATTATTACGTTTTCAATATTCTATAAGTTTTAACACGGAATAGATTTTCCGCATGAACTTAAAGCGAGAGGAATATGTTGATAGAATATCAAATTGAAAACAATACATATGAGAAAGGGAGTATAATAAAAACTTGGTTTTTATGGGTTAGTTTTTGTACCGACCATTTGTATTTTGTAGAAAATATTTTCTGTTATAAATTATTTCGCACGGTTCGTGCCATCGCTGCGCCTGTACTCGACACACACATTTTGATACATAAGGTAATAATAAAATAAAAAGTAGCATTGGAGCAACCCTATAAGTACGGCACAGCCTGCGAATGGTGTTTGCTCTGCGAAGGCCTGCGGGCCACCTCATGATTTATGACGCGGTATGAGAGACGGCTGAATTTCAGTTGCCTGGAACGGGGTCGCGCGGCAGCATTCGGAGATCCAACGTTGCGTGCTACATCGCAACATAATCCTGCTTGGTAATCAGATAACGCGTCGAGAACCTTTTTACCTGGGAATGAGCAGGAGTATACAGTCAGTACGTTGAAACATGAGTTTTACATAAAAAAACAAAAACTAATCTAACATTTATCTGAAAGAATATTATGACCTATTAAAATCTGAATACTATAATAATTGTGGGGTATAAAAGCAAATGCAGCAATATCAAAAAAAAAAAAAATGAATACAGTCGTCGAGGATTACTAATTTACGATGTGCGAAATTCGAGATTTTATGGGAAACATTAATTAAACAATTAAAATGAGTGATTCTTGGTGACAGAATTAAAAACATTTTTTGAATTTTTTGATACTGCTGCCTTTGCTTTTGTGCCCCACAATTCAATTCAATTCAATTTATCTAATAAAAAAACATGTATATAAAAAACTTATGTTTAATTTGTATATGTTATTATATTTAATTAATATACATGAACCTACATGAATTCTTATCAAAGATGTAGGAGATTCCTGCTTTGAAAGTCCTCTCAGAGATATTGGACAGATCAACGTCCAAAATGCTATTGTTCAGCAAAGCGGTAGCTTTTCTAACAGGCATAATAATAGCCAAAAATATAAACATATGATAGTTAAATAAATTTTACTTCAAACTAATGACTGTACACCGCTGGTAAGGAGAGTAATGTGAACATAAAAGTATTATATTATGTACTGAATGAAATATTTATGTTCCTATAGTACTTGTCCTATCACCGAACTATTACCCTCGAAAGACACTTTAGCTGAAATGGGATACATTATCCTGTGTGGTTTTCTTTCAAAGCGAATTTAAATGTTCCCCGTCAGGTGGGAAATCAATTTATAGGAGTAGATTCACCAAATAAAAATGACAAACTGATGGTAATAATTATTACACAGTTTAAATAGATACAGGGACATAGATAGTAAAGATGAAAAATGAAAATGATGCCTCTTCTACTGGCTCCATTAATTTTACAACATTTTTGAAAGAAATGTGACAAAGAGAACAAAGAATATATTCGGTCAATGAACCACGAGGTTTTATCAAACAAAGATTTAGGAAGTCCACTTGAAAAAGTTCTTTGACTCTAAATATACACCCCAATGCAGATCGCAAGGAATACGTTTTTATAATATTTTATTTATAACAGTACTAGAAATAGCTTCAAATAGTTGGTCCGTGGATTACCCGAACCATTGCCTCAATTCTTCACCCAGGATGTCCTCTTCCAGGTCCTCTTATGCTCGCAATTTTGCCTTGCATGGTAAGATGCAAGATCTGGCACCTCTCTGGATATCTCAGGTAATTTCCGGGTTTTTGTTGTTTAAGGATTTATTTTTCTTTCGCATCCGGATAGAGCAAACTGCAAGAAGGCATTGCGCAGCCTTTTAATATTTTTATTTCGTATTGAAAATTCGTAAATTTAAGTTTATTATCATATAAATATAAATTTGCGAATGTAAATAATACGACGTACCGTGGATCTACAGATGGGTGTTAAAAACTAGTTTAATAGAATCAAGTAGCAGTGTAATGATCCGTATACAAAATAAAAAATAAACTATTAAATCAATTAAAACCCGGAAATTAAAACATTTTCGGCATATCATGAGACATAACAAGGATACGGAATCCTGCACCGCATCATTTAAGGCAATCTGAGGCAATGGTTCAGGAAATCCATGGTCCAATTATTTGAAGCTGCTGCCAACAAGACAATGATCACCAAAATGATAGCTAACGTTCGATATTCAGACAAGCATTAGAAGAAGAAGATCATTTTGCGCCCCCGTTCTGTTTCACCATAGATAAATTATATACCACATACAAATTATTTATTAAAATAAATTTTCTCCGAGTTTTCTTTAAATTAATACACAGCAGTCAAACAATTTATTTTATCTCTCAGTAAACACGAGTAGAAATACGTGTTTTCTCGAAATCTTATGAACATTCGAAAAATATTGAATAAATAATATGGCGTCTGTTTTATTTTTGTACAGTTAATTTGACATTTTAAAACATCACTTATCGTGATGAAAATGACGTTACAAACTGAAAATAGTCACATTTATCTAGAAATTCTAGACATTAATCATCATATTCAAATTAATGCATATTCATGTTAAAATATAATTACATTTTAACATGAATATGCATTGGTTTGAATATATAATATTTAAAAAGGCTCGCCGTGTCACGAAACTGCGTTAAAAATAAAACTTTAGAAGCAGTGCGTTATAAATTTTGTGGAAGGTTCAGGAAGACTATTATTTTTTATGTTCATTGATTTTTATGGAAGATATGTTGTTGAAAGTACAGTTTTGCGGTAGAGAACCAGCAATAGAAAATTCGGGGTTCAAGTAACGGTGATGACTATGATGATGATTTCTTCTTTTTCTTTTAGTATATCTATCTGTTGATCTGTGCTACAGAAAACTACGCCGCGATGATTTATTTAAATATGTCAAATAATGACAGATTAAAACATTTAATTTTGACAATTGAATAAATAAGAATGGTTGACTAAAAATATATTTTCAGAATAAAATAACAAAATAAAAAATGGATTTTAACAATATCTTTTTCATACTATTGAGAATACTTTAATTATCGGCAGTTTTAATATGCGAAAACGTTGCTTTTTCTCTTAAAAAAGGTCTGCGTTAATAAAAAAATATTCTAATATAAAACAGAGTTAAACTTCTGAAAAAATATAAAGACCAGTAACAAAGGCTTTCATCAAAAGCATCTAGGGAGTCAGAGAATGATGAGAAACTTTTAATTAAATCAAAATATATGCTGAAGGAATAAGAAAATTAAGTGATTGGCTTTAAATGAAATAAATTTAAAACAGTTTTTTTGTTTTAGGTGATTGAATTTTAGATTAACGATCTAAAAAGAACTTAGGCACATAATTTTTTTTTCAGATATACAAAAAATATGTAGACTACAATATAATAAATATATATATATATATATTTGTGTTTCCCTACCCGCCAAGTTTTCTCTACAAATAGCCACAACCTCCCACCGATGGTTATGGTGGTGGATAGCCCTTGGTGTCACATCGAAAATATGCGAGTTTGGTAGGGGCGGCTGTACGTGGATGGGAGTGGGTGACGAAAATGTGCTTTCTAGCACATTGTTTTCTTATGGGAAGGCCGCAAATGCTTCATATTGTTTCAAAATAGGCGCGCCGACTGTGTCGGTGAGTCTAGAAGATTCCGGAAAAACCTGCCCTAGAAAGTTCTGGAAGGAGAAGGTTCTAGAAAATTCCCGAAAGTTCTATAAGGTTTTAAACTGAGTGGCGGAATGTATCGGTATGCCTAGAAGGTTCATGTACATTCAATAAATTTCTTGAAAGTTCTGGAAGGAGAATGTTCTAGAAGGTTCGCGAAAGTTCTATGACGATCCAAACAGTGTACTAAAAATCTACGCGTGCGAAGCCGCGCGGGCACAGCTAGTTCAAAAACAAAATGGGGCTTTGTAGTATTGAAAGGCAGAATTAACAGCCCATATGTTATAAACTCGAGTGCATGGGAACAATAGTTTAATAATAATAAATAATTAATTTCATGCTTTTGCAGTTTGGTGACGCAGAAGTTTTCCATTGGCGAACAGAGGTCCGGTATCAACAGAATCATGAGCCGGTAACAGCGATAACACATTTTATTAACAGCAATAAATCGGTGGAAAATTTAAAAATAATATATATTTCAATGCCCATTTTATTGACAATTACAATACACTTTAACGTGACACTGATACTCTTTTATTGTCATAAATCACGCAAAAACAGCGTGAAATCACAATATTATCAATCAATTTAATATTATATACTCCCTTTATATTAACTCGTGACGACTGCTTGCTTGCTTGCCGTCAAAAAAAACTTTGGATCGATTTTTGACCCCTTTCCCGTGATCCAATCGAGCTGAAACTTGGCAAGTAGACTCGTGGCGACGATCAAGAAGATCTATCAAATTTTCGTTAAAAAAATTTAATAATTATAGTATAATTTCGGATTTTGAGAAATTTTATTGGTTTTTTCAAATTGGAATCATTAGAAAAGTTTGATTAGCTACGGCGGCCCGATAACGTCGCGGAATATTTTCTTAATTTGAATTACTCCGTCGGTATACATAATAGGTACTTCACTACGAATGTCGAAAATCTAATTTGACTGATAAATGTTTTTGGAATTTAATCTTCAAAGTAGGAAGTGTCTTGTCAAAGCTCAAAACATCTGAAATTTTAGAAATATATTAAATTACTGTTTAGTGTTATGTTATATGTTTTAATTCGTCTTTAATTGTTGTTATATTTTACAAAGAAAGGGAGTATAATAAAAACTTGCTTTTTATGGGTTACTTTTTTTTTTAAACTGAATACGTTACATGTACATTTGAAGACTTTCAGATCCGATTTCTCGGGTTTCTTCTAAATTAACGGGTTGAAAGGCATCCCGACAATTGCGCTCATACAACTGCGCGTATATTCACAAGCGTTAAGGTACAGATACACACGCTTATTTATTTAGTGGCATGCTAATGAGCATGCCACTAATAAGCATGCCCTAACAACTGTACACACTTGCTCATTACTAGCATGCTTATTAGTGTCATGCTCATAAATAAGCATGCCCAAAGCCAACAACCAAACACACATGCTTATTAGTGGCATGCTCTTGTCATAGAATAGAGACGCTCTTGTTCAAAATGGAAACTTTGCAAACTGAAATAGAAAATTAAAGTGAACCAATAAATCAAAACCGTTCCCGAGTTTCCATCCGCACATTTTTGATTTTAGTTTTTATAATTTTTATTGTAAGATTTGAATCATTCATGCCTTTTAATAAAGTTTCATAAACATTACTTCTCGCTATATTATTTTTACACAACGGTGACCGAGTATTCCACAGACATTAGTGATTCCTATAACAAGTCACGAAAAGTAATGTTTTATCATCTCCCCAACGCGCCATATTTGTTTCATCCGTCGCGGACTGAGAAGATCGCATTGATAATACTAGCCGCGAAGCTCGCGAACGACATAAGCATGCTCATAATAAGCAAGCCTGTTCACACATGCTCCAAAGATACCCCTTCTCATGGTGAATGACATACTCATTACTAGCAATGTGCGTACATACATGCCACTAATAAGCAAGGTCTAAATAAGGTCGATGCTGCGCATGCTCACGTGCCACTAATAAGCATGTGTATCAGTAGCTTAATACGCATGATGAAAGATTTTGAAATAACCTTCTATAATGTAGGCTCGTGTCTACTAATTTCGAAAATAACATTATTTTAGTAATAAACTAAGTTTTATGTTTTTAAATTCATTATTCAGACAAAAAACAAAACCATATTTGGCAGATACTTCGTGGTGCAATGCAACATTATAATTTAAAATATGTTTTATTTTACTTTATAATACACATACAAAATATGAGTTATTAAATAACTAGTATAGTTTCGAGAGGAGCAGTCCCTCTCATCATCATAATAACTCATATTGTGTGTGTGTATTAAAAAATATTTAAAGTAAAGTAAAAAATATTTTCAACATTATTCATTTTTATATTTTGACATATATAAAACACCCTGACGATGGAAAGGTTTTTCCGAAACATGTAGGTGTAATTAATAAATAATATGTAAGTAGATACATACAAATAATAAAATCAACTTATAATAAACTAAGTTTTTACGCAAATAATTGCATTTCCTTATTTTTTACATCTACTTATTTTTAATTTCGCACGAAAACGCCCGCAAGTGTCGAGGCGTCTACGTGACGTCAAGCCTAGGTGAACATTGCATTGTGTCTACGAAAACAGTTCAAGAGACTCAGTTATAATCTCAATGTGTATATTAAAACTGGATAATTTTTTAGAATCCTTTCAAAATATTTCCTTTCTGCACTCACTTATTCTTTAATACCGTAATCATGCCTAATCGTGATACTCTCGAAATAACCAATACACTCACATAAAAAAGGCACCATCTTAGCCAAAAGAAACATGTAATAAGTAATATACATTTAGCAAGACAGAAATTTAACTATATCCACTAATGAGGAGATTATCAGTATTAGTCTTCAGACGCGTTAGATGTGTGGTGAGATGATGCTAATCTTTTGGACAGCTCACAGAAGAAACTGCTCTGCCATCTCGTCTGCCACAATAAAAAACGTATACTGAAACTTTTCGAACTTCATAAAACTGGTGGTACGAGGAAAAGTCGAGGGAATCCTTCCCCGCGGACGTTCATCAACCAGATGAATGGATCCAGTGAAGTCTGCAACCAATGGGTCACTAGGAAGCCACCGGGAATACTGCACATCGGAAGAGATGGCGCCGGACAATCTTGGCTGTAGTATTACTGTTACCACAGTATACCCAGAACAGTAGTTTATCTCCGGCCTGTCGGCGAGTTATTAGCCTACTCTTGCGTTGACGCTAGGGTTGTCACTTTATTTTTACTCCCTTTCTTTTAACTCGTAGCGTCTGAGATTCCGACGCATAAGGTAGACACGAAAGCCGAAAATGTCTGTGATTAATATACCTAGTTTCTGCACTTAAATTGCAAGAACGCTGATTAACATCAACGTAGACTTTTAAAAACTCACAGTCTTTGTGATAATCAACACACCTTTTAAGTAAAGCACCACAAACATAAAAAAATGTAATTTTTTTCTAAAGCGGCGGCTGCGAGCGCGAATGGCACCGAAGGCACGGCCCTTACTGCCGCCACCCTGTGCCCCCATATTCTATGTCAATGTGTGCGTCACAGCGCGTGCACGGCGCCGAGCACGCACGCACACATTCTAATGGGTAGCTGCCAGTTTGTATGAAGACGTATTACTGTTCTTAGTATACTGTGCTGTTACTCTCCGCTAAGATCACGCATAACATCATACCTTGCTATTGTTTTTTTTTTTTGTTTACTTCCAAATAAATTTTTATTTAAACCGTGGTTTTGTGTGCCAATAAATAAAATCGAAGCTTTTGTATTGATTGTTTACTGGGTGGATAGAGTGACAAAGTCCTCAGGCGTATGGAAAAATACCGAGAAGTGATTTTTTTATTTTATTTTTTTTTTATTTTCATTTATTGGTTTTCTTACAGCCATATAATTAATCAATCTTGAAAAAAAACAATAATTGATGTACAGAGTTTTGGGCCAATTACAAGAAAACACATATATACAATCGATAAAAAATAAGAAAAAACATGTCCAATAGTGAGTTTGTGTGAGTGTGTGTATTTGTGTGTTTATTTATTTATTTTGTTTTGGGAAAAGTAGGGGGGAAGAAGAAGGGGGAAAGAAAAGAAAGGAAAGGAAGGGGAAAGTGATGCGAACTAGGACCAAAATAAAGTCTAAACTAACTCATCATCCAGGGGAAAATAAGTGGTAAAAGAAGCGTAGGAAGACGCCGTATCTCATAGCGGCGTCTTCCAAGGGACAAGTGTAACTCGACTGAGTTGTTCCGTGCGGCGGTAAATAAAGTCGTAATCACCAGAAGGTCAACGACCTCCAATAGGAGGTGACACCATAAGAGGAAGAAGCATTTGTGTAGACTCCTCGACACGCCGTAAACATGCTTTTGTCTCGTCTGCGGCGCGGCGCGGCGAGTTCGACCACTTAAGCATTACAAAATAATGTCAATCTGGATAGCGGTCTGGATAGCATTCTGGACAGAGGTCCAGGGTCTGTGACGGGTCTCACTTCATTACTAAGATTACAAAGAAGGAGAAGAAGATTTAAAACACGATATCTGGTTAGTTTTATGTGTATCATACTCGCGTCCATCAAGTTGTTTCACGCATGGAAATTCTGCGAACAATCCGTAAAATAATATATAAATATTTAGATAGTTAACGTCGGTATCGGCATGGACGTCAAAGTATTGAATACGGCCGTTACAAGCTTAAAAATAATATTTTTATATGAATGTATGTTCTAAGAACACGGTTACTGGATTTGGTCCCCAGATGGGTGATTAATTAATTAAGGATAAATTATAGAAATCTCACAGAGACGAAGCTATTTTGTTTGAGAAAATTGTTATTTTTTATTTATTTATAACTATTTTTTTCCCTTTAATAAGTAAATGAGAAAAAAAACTAACCCATAAAAATCAAGTTTTTATTATAGTCCCTTTCTCATTGAAATAGGTTTCACGTCTAGTCCACGCGGCGGGCTCGAAAATTAAACAATATATAAATCGTTAAAATTTAGAAAAATACAAAATTATACTATAATAATTAATTTTTTAAAACAAAAATGTTAGATCATTTTTATCGTCGCCACGAGTCTGCCTGCAAAGTTTCAGCTCGATTGAATCACGGGAAAAGGGTTAAAAATCGATCCAAAGTTTTTTCGGCAGACAACAGACAAGCCGACGCTACGAGTTAAAAGAAAGTGAGTAAAAATAAAGATGTCTCTAGCAGAGACCAGTGCAATATACGAAATGTTTTTGATTCGAGAATATATATAGAACTTTCAAAAAATTTGATAATGTGTGGATGTTCTTACGTTGGAATTGGTGAACATTGCATTGTGTACAGTGATTACTTAAGCCAGCTCATACGAGTTGTAAGCCCTAAACCATCGTATAAAAAGACTTGCACACACGTTTATTACATAAATAGTTTCGTCTCTGTGAGACTTCTGTTATTTATCATGATTACTGCATAAGCATTTTATTTTTAGGTAGTAAAGAAGATATTCAAAAATTATTAGCACTGCAATAAAGCTATGAGAATTTATTATTTAATTTTTTTATTTAATAGATAAATACATTTTTTTTTACAATAAACATGGTGACAGTTTTTACAATGGTATTTCTCTTCTACATGAGTAATATAACTCGTGAGTAGGTGAGGAGTATCATTATATTTTAAATATATAAAATAGTAAGTAGTACATACTATGTACCTATGTATATGTATATATAAGAAGAAAAAAACTAATATGCGATAATTAAAATGTAATTATGTGAGACGACAGTAAAATAAACTAATAATAAACAAAAAAATTTAAAATGAACGTAGTAAAAGAAAAATAAAATTTTCCATCGTATAAGCACAGTATACTAAAAACAGTAATACGTTTTCATACAAATTGGCCGCTACCCATTAGAATGTGTGCGTGCGTGCTCTGCACATTAACATAGAATATGGGGGCACAAGGCGGCGGCAGTAAGGGCCGTGCCTTCGGTGCCATTCGCGCTCGCAGCCGTCGCTTTAGAAAAAAAATGGGCTTCCTGAAAAAAATGCCTTTTTTTATATTTGTGGTGCTTTACTAAAAAGGTGTGTTGATTATCATAAAGACTGTGAGTTTTTAAAAGTCCACGTTGATGTTAATCAGCGTTCTTGCAATTTAAGTGCAGAAACTAGGTATACTAATTACAGACATTTTCGGGTTTCGTGTCTACCTTATGCGTCGGAATCTCAGACGCTACGAATTAAAAGAAAGGGAGTAAAAATAAAGTGACAACCCTAGCGTCAACGCAAGAGTAGGCTAATAACTCGCCGACAGGCCGGAGATAAACTACTGTTCTGGGTATACTGTGGTATAAGAGACTTCCATCCACTTTTATATAAATTGCTTCTGAATAAATTTTATATAAATAGTCTCTGTGAGACTTCTATAATTTATCCTTAATTAAAAATAATAATTACATATACTTACAACGTTCTCGCCAAGAATATCTAAATATTCAAATTTTAATTGAATTTTATTGGATACCGAAATAATTTTTCCCCCAATGGCAGACCAGGTAGGTTCCAGAACTTCTCAAGCCTCCAGGGCGCGGGGGTTGCGAGATTTTCGCGTATTTACTTTGGCCGAAACGAGAGGGTCCCTATAGAATTAACGCCCGAAGAGAAACATGTGTCCCTGTCAGAATCTTATTCAGATTTATATTCGCAATAAGGAACATAATTGCTTGGAATGAAATGGGTCTTCAGTAATTGGAAAGGTTTTCCGTACCAGTAGCACATAATAATAAATTAATTGTTAGATAAAACAAAATTAAGTTTCGTATGTAAAAGTTTAATTATCTTTTCCTACTCTTGAAAAGTTGCAGATTCGTTCTAGAATAAAATGAGATTATTATTGTACATTAAAATTGTGTTGTATTTTCAGCCATATTTTATTCTTTCAATTTGAAATTACATCTTTCTACAATTGAATATTAAAATCAATGTGTCAAAAAAGTATAACATTGCAAATTGTTTATAATCTTTGTCGGATAAAAGCAACATTAATAAAAAATGAGATTGTGACGAGTTAACCACTAGACACTAACAGGCACGTGTTAAAGTTGACGTTCTCGTTGTTATAGTGGTTAAGGCACTTACCTGGTGATTCAGTGGTCGCTGGTTCGAGCCTCATTCCAGTCCAGTAAGTTAGTCTTATTTTCCGCAGGCGTTTGGCTTAGTTTGAAAATAGAAAGAAAATTGACGTTACATTTATTTTGCGTACATATTGTCACATGTCGTGGCTGGGGAGGAATGAATGAAAACACTAGAAATTAATTAAAGATTTATTCATTAACGATTAACTATTCAATGTACAAAGTCACTTAAAACGAATTAAACTTAAACGAACTATTTCGCAATATATCACAGTAAATGAACACTTTATTATCGCTGGGTAACACGTATTAAACATTCACTTAAACATTGCATTCAATTCTCGCACGTAGTATTTATCGCATTTATTTATTTCGCCATGTAAGTACTTCGCTCGATGTCTGACACTTTGACGACTGAGCACACCTGGCCGTCGCCTCTCGCCTACTTCGCACTGAACGAACTGTCTAATACGACAACTGAACCCCCGCCGCGGCGTACTTCGCACTGAACGAACTGTCAAACATGACAACTGAACCCCCGCCGCGGCATGTTTATATCCAAATGATGGTATTTTCGTACTTAGATCCTACGAAAGTGTCGTTCCAAGTGACAAATTACCGGGTTGTATATCTCTATTTCTCATGTGAAAAGTCCACCATCGTGTAAAGTTCCCAGGGTTATTCCTATCCCATTAATAAAAAATTAGAAGAATTTAGACCAGTAAAAATCCCGCTTCTAAAATATGAAAATATACAAATACTAAAATGATTTGTAAAAAATAGTTTGTAAATTTTTTAGAAAACACATATATACCATGTGAGGAACACTGTGGATTTAGAAGTAATCATCAAAAATAAAGTGGCTTTAAATTAAGTATTGGAAAACTGGAAAGAAATTGTTTTAGAAAACCATCAAGTCGACCGCTTGACTAAATGACGCTGAAACAAAAAAATTACTTCCCTTTATTCATTCGGGATCCCATAATTTTTTTTTGTTATTTTTGGTATGGAATTTTAGAATTTAAATGTCTAAATGAAGTTTCTGTAAAAAGTTGTTTTAAGAAATATCCATGAATTTAGACCAAAATGTGACATATTACAGTCTAAATTCGTAATAATATATGCATATCTTGATAATCTAAAATAATGTTTCAACTTTATTATAGATTATCTCTTCAATTAAGTTTAAACTAAAATCGTTAGATGACGCTACGATATTGGCTTAACAACTTAATGTTTATTTAAGTTTGTTATGGCGTCGTTATTGTTGAGCTAGAGGCAAATTCATATAATATATTTTAGCCTCTTAAAACCCTGAATGGTTCACATCATTATAGCTAATAAATATATTAATAAACTTATAAAATGAACTTGTAACCAAAAGCAGTATACGTTAGAACCATAGAATTAAGAAAATTAATAAAAATGGAGTATATTATAGTGGTGAAATATCGTCTTCACTTCAATACACTTTTTGCACACGAAATACGCGCCACATAAATATTCTTATTACTTAAAATTAAGCTAAATGCTTTTTCAATTAAAATAGGATTTAGACGATGGTCTCCTGAAATGGGGCTCGAACCACCGACCAATGGATAACTAGGTGAGAGTCTTAGGGGGTTACGCCACCTTGGCGTTCGGATAAATAAGTGCAAAAAATAACGTTTTCTAACAATATTTATAGAGCGACTTAGGGAAAAATTTTTTTTTTTTGTAGAAATGATAGCTGTTTGAAAAAACAATTCAAATTTGCCTTGAAATTTGGAGTTTAAAAAATTTATAACTTTTGTGAATTATACACAATCAAAAAAAAAGCCTACGTCACACTTTAGATAATATTATGAAAAATAACTGTTGTAAATTTCAACCAAAACGGTTGAGTAGATCGGAAGATATCGTGTACACCGTTTAGAAAAAAGTAGTTTAGAAAAAAATGCAAAAGAAAAAATACGTCAGTAAAATCGAATCTTTTTTTCAATTACCTTTAATTTGCGATCCCTGGATCATACATGAGGTCTTATATTGTGATGTCCTCTGATTTCTTTTGAGTAGCTCTTTTCAATTTCCTGGCCTCTTTAGTCTCCTGTTGACTATGTATATTCGTTGAGAATCCAACTTATCAGTAAATTGCAGCGCGCTTGGACCAATTTCAATAATTGACATGATTGTCATTTACAATGATGACAATAATGACGCATGAAATGAAATGTTTTTATATATGCAGAATATTTTAAGTATGTTCAAAATTTTCAAGAACACAATGGATTTGTGTTCTGGATTTTATCTACAAGGGACATTATTAATGAAGATTGTAGATGTCTCATAGTGACAATGCTATTTTTATATAGGAAATACATATGTATGAAAGCTTTTTTTGGGTGTTTAAGGGCATATGACCTCTCGTGCGGCTGACTTAAGTGATCACTTTACACGATGTAACTTTCACCAATTCCACCCATGATAGACATCTATCCAATTTTTAGGTGTTGTTTATATCATGTTAAATTTGCATAACATGTTTCGTATGCGATATATATTTTACTATCGCCATCTGTGGTTGAAATTTTCCATTCCCATATACCAGTATAGATGTCGCCGGAATTGGTGAATTGTTACATTGTGTAAAGTGATCACTTAAGCCAGCCGGACGATAGGTCATAAGCCCTATAGATAATATATCTTGATTTTATGTAATTAACTTCTTTGATTTCATATAATGTTATTTCTGACTGAAGTCAAACCTTGATCACTAGCGAGCGTGAGAATTGAACGATCATTGGCCCATAACTTTCTGTTCTAGTCGTTTTTTTGTTTGCTGTCAAATTCCGAAAATACCACTTCTAATTTAATTTCAGGTATTGAAAATCATTTAATATATATAAGTGTTTTTGCAAAAAGTAAAATGGCTAAAACGGTATATTACAAAAATAAAATCTTCAAAATATTTTAAAAAACGAGTTAGAATGTTTGTAATGATTTTTTTCGTTAAGTTGATAAACATATTTGGACTATTTTCAATCCTGATACTTGTACGGGTTCTTGACATAAGTTGTGTCCAACAAAAAATACAATAAATTACTCAATAATGTATTCTTCTTTATTATTTAAAACTTCTTGTCAACGTTCTACGAGTTTTTGTGAGCCTCTACGATTAAAACTAGAGATGAAACGGATAGTGATTTGGCCGGATACTGGATATCCGGTCGCCGGATATCCGGCTGCTATTTGCTGTGCTCACTTGTCATATTGTTATAATTTTTACTTGTATATTAGAAGATAATAAAAATATCCGGCTGCTATTTGCTGTGCTCACTTGTCATATTGTTATAATTTTTACTTGTATATTAGAAGATAATAAAAAAAATGTCGACAGAGAAAAAGATCACCTATTTGGCAATATTTTGATATCAGTAGTGATAATAACAAATTTGTCGTTTATTTATTGTGCTAATTTCTCGTGGTGCCGAGGGGAAAAAAAGCAGGTTTGTCATCCATTATCCATATTTTCTCTTACATAGAGGTGTATAAAAGCAAAGGCAGCAATATCCAAAATATTTTTTTTAATGCACTGTCGCCGTGGAATTAGAAATTTACTGAATTCGAGATTTTATAAGAAATATTGATCTATCCCTTTCAAAATCATATTTCCAAATCACTATTCAAAATAAAGATAACTATATCTACTTCAAATAATAAGGATTTATCAACCTAAGGATTTATCACGTGACAAAAAAGTAACTTCATACTAAAGTGAAATTTGATGTCGTTTTTAGAATGAAACATCATAGCAAAGATTATATAATTAGCAAAAGCAGTAATGTGAACTATAAATATTTATTTATACACGAAAATTAGAGGAAAATTGATATATGCTTAAATATGTAACAAAATATGTGGAAAGATGAATAACAACTATTCTGTGTTTTCAAATTCAACTTTACAACTTTTGTTTATTCCAACGTTAACCTCAGGACGGTCAAAAAGTTAAACAATTCAAGAATGTTAATATCTTTGATCATAATAATGTATAAGTATACAACATTAATCACACAACCATCTGATGACACTTAATCAACTTTAATATTGATAAATGTCGTTTAATCAAACATTCCCAGTTGAATACACGAATTGTCATGATTGCACTTGTTCAACCAAATCGACTGGTCTAATATGGCGACTCATTTTGATTAAAACGTAGTTTATAGCAGGTTCCTTAGACATTTTTATTGGAAAACTGCATGAAAAATGAAGAAAATTTCACACCATTTTATATCATTTTACTTGCATTTTATATTCACATTAACCCGTGCCTCAAAAACCTTTTAGAAATGGAGAAGTTCTTAAAGACGACAGATATAACTAATCCCCTAATAAAAAAATATAAAATAAAAACACTTAACTTTGTTTTTATTTCATAACTTTTTAATAATGAGTTTCCACAAGGATAACGTCGATACATTTAATTAATCCCCTAATAGACTATACTGTCAAATTGTCATATAAAAATGTATACAACGCTGTTATATAATTGTGTGCAAAGCTTTATATTTTTAATTATTTTTGATAAATAAATTTTATTTAAAAAAAAGTTATCCCTAGTAAACACTATAATATATGATATAGGTAGGATATAAGATTTCATTTTAAAAATGGAAAATATTTTTTTAAGTTTCGACTGGTGAATACAAAAAAAAATGCTGTGTCTTGTATCTTTGCACAAACAATTTCAAAAATTTTTCAGGTTATTAAATATTTTTTTTACTATAAATAAGGGATATAAAAGCAAACACAGCAATTTTCCACTGAGGTGTTTCTGGAAAAAATATAAAAAAACCAGTCATTACTCAAGGAAATTTCTCTGAAATCTGTGAAACCTATATTTTATTAGAAATAAGTTTTTATAAGCAATTTCCATTTCAGTTTGCCTTCTATTATGTCTATAAATAAAAAATTATCTTTTAAATATGAATATTGCCACCAAATAGTGGACATATCTGCTTTTGCTATTTATATAATTGGATATTGTTCTCTTCGATATGATATTTCAGTCTAAAATAGACATCAACTCCCACTTTAGAATGAAAATTGTACAATTACAATTGTAAAAATGAACCTATAGACAAACGTCTTTTTAGTCGTTTTGTGGGACTAAATATTATAAAATGTAAAGAAAATAAATAGAAAAAAAAGGCAATTCTGTGTATGACATATCCTTGGGGGTTGATTGGTTAATGTGAATATTGCTGCCTTTGCGTTTTACACCATGGGGATTTTGATGTCTTAGCTTTTAATGGTGATTTGGAAACATGATTTTGAAAAGGATAGAGCTATGTTGTCTATAAAATGTCGAATCCGCATTTAAAATTAACAAACTTCGGTGACAGAATTCAAAATATTTTATGTAAGATAATGCTGCCTTTGCATTTTTACCCCTCAACTGAAAATAAAAATTACTTAAAAGCTTGAACGCCAATGAAAATAAGAACAATTTTAAATAATTTTTATCACAAATATAAAAATTACATTCGATTAATTTTATTTTTGAGCAAAGAAGCTCATAATTATACAAACAAATCTTAGTAATATTTTGACAATCTGATAAATATTAAAACATATATCCATATAAAGCGGTGGGCCTTTAGTACTTTATACATCAAAATATAATAAAAGTGGGTCGGAATCCATAATCATTTGTCAATTGAATATAATATATATAAAAAGCTCTTTCACCAAGTGCGTCATAACCTAGGAAGCTTCTGAGATTTTATACGGCTATTACATAAATATCTCTTTGTTTCCTGCGTGGATGCCTTCCTGCGAACCCTACTTTTGTGAGCCATCTTGGCTCAACTGACCATCCCTGGTAATATCAGGTAGCGATATATTCTCCACCTCCCTTAATAATGTCTGCCCCTTCGAGCCGTTTGAATATTATATTCCATTTGGAGAACAAATAAAACGATAAATCAAGGACATTTACTGCTACGGAGAAATAATCTTAAATATCAAACGCCTTTTATAACTTCGCAATTTATGGTTTTACGACGAGATTAAAGGCGTTTTCATATGCACACTGGTTTACGTCTTTTATTTGTTGCTTATCCAACACATAAGATTCATAGTAATTAAAAAAAAAACACATTGTGTATAAACCAACCAAATTCATTTTACAGTCGACCGATTGTGACACCACTGTATTTATTTACACAGACGCATAAATTAAATATATAAAGGATTCACTCGTCAATAACAATGGTTCAAAATTTTATATAGGTTAAAAGACACGTATCTTTAATATTAGAATAAAAGAAAACCAAAGATGCTTGAGATATAATAATTTCTCATAATTCTAAAACCGTCATAAAGAAGTTTCACTGTGCTGATAATATAATATGATGTAATATTCAACTAAAATATAGGACAAAACTGATAAATTGGTGAAAAAAATGTTGAAATCTATCAGTAAGTAACAGAGAAAAAGAATATTGAAGCTTGTATATTTTAGCGCGGAATGATTGAATTTTAAGGCCGGAGCCACACTAAGCGCATCTTTCGCCGCGACTTTTCCGTCGCGGAACGCCGCTACGTTTCTTTCCATACAATATGCGCTTATCAAACGCACTACGCGGATGATCGGTCGATCAAATTGCTTTTCCGAATTGATGCGACGGAAAGGACTCAGTTAATCATCCGCCTAGTGTGGCGCCGGCCTAACTCGCCTGTGACGTCACTCGTCCGCACTGCCGGGCGCCGGAGCACGAGCCGCGATGTACACCGGGTACGAGAGATGACGTCACGCGACTCCACGCAAAACGCAATTCAAATTTAAAATTGCACAACGTCATTTTTGAGATATCTTTATATTACTTTCAGACTTTTGTTCATTTTACTCAAATTTTCATTTCCATTAACTGAAAAAAAATTTTCCATTGGAGATAGGCCACACATTTAAAAAATAAAGTAGCATTGAATTTCACATATAAATAATATAGGGCTTATTTAGGATAATTAAGAAATGTTAGAAATCAAAAGTCTATCAAAACTGAATCCAATATGATTAGTAAGTAACCGATTGAATTAAACGATTAACCGTATTCCCTATTTCAATACATTACATATAGCATTTTTGGAACGTCGTCAAATGTATCGAAATCGGTCGACATTAAAAATAAGAAACGTGGTTTATATAAGACAGTTGGTTTTCTGAAATTAATTAAAATATTCAACTACAAAGTTAACGCTATGAGCATCAAAAATGAAAAATTGAAAAATAATGATCTACAGATAAGTGTTTCGGCATCGCTCAATGTATATAAGATATATATTTGAAGAGTACATTTAGAGTTATTAAAGAAAGACATACGTTTTAATTGAGTTCAGCTTATATCCAGATTGTAATTAACTAAAACAATCAAAATGCATAACTCTCTATGTAACAATGTGCGTCATTAATGTAAAAATATCCTTAATTAATGTAAAAATGCTAGATGGCGATTGTTTCAGAGCTGTAACTCGCGGCTGAAATGACTCTAACGAAACTAATGATACCAGATGCCATTGTCAACATGCTGACACAAACATATGTACTACGATTTTAACAATAATTTTTTCTCGTGAAAAAATTAAATTGAAAAAATGAAAGTTAATTGAAAAATAAAAAATAAAAAATGAAAGTTAAATTTTAAATGGATTTTTGTAGAAAAACTGACACAAATTAAGTACAATTTTTGATTTTTATTTATGTAGGTGGATAAACAGAAGACTTCAAAAACGTTTTTTCATACTTTTTACTAAACATATTATCTTTTAATTGAGTACTAAGACCATTGTTAAATAGTGTTTGTATTTGTGTGTGTTTTATTTTTATTAATATAATAAAGTTGCTAATATTCAAAAAGTGATTAATCAATTATTAAATTCTAAATTTACATTAAAGATTAATTGTATTACTATATCTTATTTAATATACATATTATGTAAGCCTTTAATTTGTATTTGCTGTGTACATGATAACAATAAATTATAATAAACCAAATTAAATATTAAATAAAATTGAATTTGAGATTTTAATATTAATTTACTCCAATTAATTAAGCTAAAACAATTTCGTCTTAAATCTGGGAAATTATTATCTGTCGGATATCATCTATCACAATTTAATTAATTGAGGATTGCTCAAAGTTGATTTTCCAACAAGAATTATGTTAAGATTTTTGAAATTTGAAATTTTCGCTTCCTTATACTAGAAAATTATGAGGACAATTTTTTTCTTATGAAAAAGAAAACTTAACAATATCTTAAACACGAATTGAGTTTTACCATATATGATAAAAAAAAGAAGAATGAACAAATTAAAAAATAATTTAAAGTTTATCTGAACACAGTAAATTGAATTTAAAAATGGGTCGCTCAGGTAATTCAGGCTTGTTAAGCGAGTAGGAAAATGAGGAAATATATGTCAATGTTGACGGTGCCAGAAAGAGAAAGCGGCCGCCAAAGACTTGGTTCGACCAGGTTAACCGAGTACTAGAAGATGACTTTTTTTTACAATTGCATAACAGATTACTCCATTTACCATACAAGTTATGACGTGAAATGAGTACCTATACGTTGGCGATCTATGGCTTCTATCAATACTATTATTAAATACATCAAAATGATCGCTCAATTAATTTTAGAGTTGCACATTACGCGTTATGGTGTGCTAATTTTTTACATCCGTTCTGCGTTTTGGAACATGAAACAGCACGTGACCTCGATTTCGCAAATAATTATTTGGTTCAAATAGGGCATAATTCTCTAGTAAGTCCGGAGCGTCAATTCTGATTCTGATAAAAGCTTCTACAATCTTCAAGATTGCACGCAAATAACTTTTTTTCTCATAAACATAGTTTTATTCCAACCATTTCGATGATTATATTGCAAATTTTACTATTTACAATCGATTATGGATAAAAACAAGCGCCTAATTTAGATATGAAACTATTTCTCGTGTTTAAATCGGGGGAATTGTCATTGTTATATTACATTACTAATTGCAGAATACATACAAAACTACAATTCGCATTGAAACACCTTGTGGTGGTCCAGAGCCGTCGCGACTCTAGCCGCACGCACCGAGCCGGCACCACCAATCAGAATACCATTTAAATACGCATATAAACACGCCAAGCATCGGCCTCCGCAATGTCCTGTCCAAAAAGACTGCAGACACCGGGATCATCATAATGCAAAGATATCCGGGGGGGCTACAAACCATCCACGCTTTTACCGCAAGCGATCTCTCCTCTCCATCACAATTCACAATCGTTAACCACTGGGGGAGGAGAGGTTGCCTTGTGGAGGTCCAGAGCCGTCGCGACTCTAGCCGCACGCACCGAGCCATATCCCACCAATCAGGCGCTCGATGCGGCTAACCAGGACCGACCGCCTATAGGTAGAATCACGTTTTGGTTCTGTCGCCAACCACCGTAGCGCTCGCCAGCAATATTTATATACTTAAGGCCATATGTATAAATTGTTGCCACAATTCAAAGTCAGTATAATTTATGCATTGTATCCATCTACTCATCTTGCCTCTACTGAATCATTTTACACCTACCACGTGCCATTCACACAACACGCGTCACGTACCGACACGAGGAGATGCCTTTGGGCGGGTGAGCATTTTCTCCCAAAACACACTAACCTACCTTATATAGGAATACGTACTATTGTTAATACACACCTCACAAACACTTATATGGAACTTTAGGGTATTAGTGTTGTTGGTTTTCTCCAGTGGGTTTTTGATTTAAATTTTTAATAATTAACTCCCATTTAAAGATGTACGAATGTGAATGAGAGTTGTGTATCAAGACAGAAGAGTTTGGCGCTCCATCCTCTCTGCCTTCCTCCGCGGAGAATCGGTGATATGATAAATTAGTTTTCAAAAAATTAGTTTATATGGACACTTTATATCTGACACTAAGATGCGTAGTAAAAATACACAGTACGGCCACTCTATGATGGCACTTTTGACGTTTAGACTTACATGAAGTTTCGTAATTAATGACAGCTAAACATTGGAGGACAAATGCTATACTTTATTGCGCGAACGCCAGAGTAGTGATGTCCATCAACATTAAATATGGAATGAACGAAATGATTCAAAATGTTATAGGATATTGATTGCCTGTATAATATGCGTAGAATACGCAGAATAAGTATCCAAAATAACACAACAAATCTGACAGATCGATTGTGCCCTCTAAATATGATCTTTTTCTATGGCTTTATTAGAGGGCAAAGAAAAAGGCTACAAAACAATAAAAGAAGGATCAGACCGGGTGATTTTTTTTTGTCTCTTTTTCTCTCATGTGTCGCCATATTGTTTAAACTGAGTAAACTCTTTTTTACCACGTATAAAGGTTTGGTAAATGCTTTATTATCCCTCTATATATTGTAGATACTCTAAGGTTTTGACAGTTTTGTTTTAACGTTGTTACGGAAAGAAAGAATGTGTGCACGCTTTGATTACGATATTGTTTTTTACCTGGCTTTAGATTTCGGACATTGATACTTTAACATTTTGACCCCTGCTCGTTAATTTGGACTTTGTTAATGATTTTTGTTTGATTCTCGTCATTATGCCGAAGCACTCAAAGAAAACTGTTTTAAACAGTCAGGCACGTGGGTTCGTTGTAAAACTTCGTGTTTATTTCAACGTGAAGCTCAAAATGGTGGGCCATTATTACCGGTGACATCAGTGCTTGATAGCGTAGCTGATGCGCTTGACATTGGAAAGCGAACTGTCATAAGAATTAGCAAGGATAAATTTGGCGACACTGGTATGGATGATAATGTTCTTCGCATGCCAAAAAAGAGAAAACGATCAAAACCAATCGTAGGCATCGATAATTTTGATAGTGATGCCATCCGAAGACATGTGTATGACTTTTATTAACGCAAAAAATATCTAACGAGGGAAAAGTTACTGAAATCACTGAAATACGATTACCGCCTTACCATTGCGAATACAACGCAATTGAATTGATATGGGCTCAAATCAAGGGATATGCAGCAAAGCATAATACAGAACCTCCATTTACGACATCAAAAATGTTAAAATTATTAGAAGAAGCTTGTCAACGTACAACTCAAACAGCCTGGGCTAATGTAGTGAATAGAACCGTGCGACGAATAAAGGAAGATTACGAAAGAGAATCGATAATATTTTAGATAATGATATTATAATTAATTTAGGAAATGATAGCAGCGACGATAGTTCAATGTAGAGTGATAGTAATGGGGATGAATCAGATTGAAACATTCAAGTAAATATTTTTATCTAAGAAAAATGTGTTTTATTATTCTTCTATAACCTTTTTTATGTACAAAGACTTTCTCAACTCACACCGTGCGACGAATTTTTTTTTCGACTGAATTTTTTCGACTGATTTTTCGACTGATTTTAAGTGTGTCACAACACTATTACGATCTGTCAAAAATGCCATCTTACGATGGCCCGAGTATAACGAAATATTTCACTTTAATAATCACGTTCAATTTCTTGTACTGTTGTACATTAAAAACATCTACAAAATTTTTAGGTTAAAGTTTTATGAATAAGTAAATTCCAAATTTAAACTTTATTAATAAATATTACTCTAAAATATAAAGTAACTAAAAATAAAGTCATAGAAAGGTTTGCTATTTTCCGACTCTACTGTAAGAAATGGTAGAAATTAAGACGGTGTGTTGCGCGCGCCGCTGTGTCGTCCTAAGTATTCGACGTGTGTTTTAGCACACCCCTCACATGTAAAAGACGCCATCAATTTGCCTAAAGAAGACGAATAAATAAAATTTAATAAAAATAAATGTGCATTGAATAATAATATATTATCGTTGGTAACATAACCTAAATCTGTGCCTGCTGTACTCCAATGGTGGGTAGATACCGGTATACATAATCAAAGACGTTTAGTGATAATTAATATATTTTTTAAAAAATTGCCTTAATATTCGGTTCATTCACCTCTGACGGACTCACCTGAAAACAGAATCATCAACTCTTCTAATTTCGAATGTATGTCCGTCCGTCCGTAGTTTGCTGGAATTACAACACACTGATGAAAATCAGCGACGAACATTCACCAAAAATATTGTCAATAAAGAGTTGCTGCTGTAATTTAGGTTTTAAGTCGATAAAATCAGTTTTATGTTAATCTGAAACAAGTTTTAGGTTTAAGCGAAGAAAATAAATTTTAAAAAACAATTGGTTTACTATCTATGAATTTTCAGCTTCAAAATCCTGCCATTATTATATCTCTTGATTTTTCACTGGCTTACGGCTAGTTTAGTATTATGTTTTGGTTACCGTTGAGCAAAATATGTATTTTTGAAATGCGTATTAAACTGCTTTGGAAGGTATTATTATTACGGTTGAGTATTAATTTCCTCTGTGTTTTTACGGATTCCCATTTCAATTCCAAATCATCGATTTCAATTTCAAATTCCATTTTAATTTTCGTTATTGATGGCAAAAATGAATTTCTCTATTCATACATTCATAGTACCCGAGAAGAATACATTTTAACATAGAATGAATTTAATTTTGATGTTTATAGCGTTAACTTTGTGGTTGGACATAATTATAAATTTTAATTATTTACTCTTTTTTATTTCTAGTATCTCTTAGTTATTAAGAGCCTCAACACTTAAGCCAACATTATTAATCATCAGATAAATTTCAGGAATAGCCCGCTACTAGATATATTTCCTATTTCGGGGTCCACCCCTCAATTACCCCCACCATAACTGTAGGCACGCCCCCATTCAGAATTGATTTGTTTACTAGGATAGGTAATGGATAGTCAGTTGTACGTCAGTCCTGATAATTATACAGTGGTACCGAAATCGGTAGACGTAGAATCATTATTTAAGTGAATGAGTTCAATTAAAGTCTATTCACAAATATTAACAAAAGTGCATTAGAAGTAGCTTATTTGAAGTAGTATTATTAATTTATATGATAGTTACGTTGTGGTATGATACAATCATTATAATTATCACTAAACTTTTTTTAACACACACAAACAAATACACATTGAGTTATTTTGTCCCTACTGCAGTATCTAGAGGAGCTAGAGTTTTATTACTAGTAGCTACAATATGTAGAATATTAATTACACCTGAGGATGAGAAAGACAGAATTTAAAAATTTGTTTAAATGGATAAAGATATTTTAATTTAATTTATTTATTGTTGTATTCTTGTATTGTTTATATCTTACTTACTTAATTTAATGTCTTAATTTTTATAACTTAATCTAATGTTTCTTTGTCTATATTTTATTTAATCTAATGTCTTACACTAACGATTACATTAACAATAGATATATACATATATGACAATGCCCTCATTTTAAATACAAGAATAAATTCTGTAAGTGGGTAAGCGTATAATATAAATGTGTATTAATTATATTATATTGAATACACTCTTAAGTTTGTACATTTACCAAATAAATTTAATAATAAAAATAAATTAAAGAAAATTAACGGATCATTAATAAATACATAAAACTCTTATATTTTTTTTCAAAATATGACCAGTGATGTTTTTTGCGAGCCTGTAAACAGTAAAAATGACAACGAAAAATTTAACTATTTAAGTAATAAAAAATGATAAAATTCTAAATAAAAATGAAAATCTACAATACAAGGAATAACTAAAAGAAAGAAATGGGTATAAATAAAATTAATTGTAACATCATTTATTATTATATTACCATCAAAAATGTATTACATATCGTCGCTGTATATATAATAAATCCTATGCGCCATTTGGTACATTCTGAGATGAACGAATCAATTTCTCAATTTTTCATATAAATAATGGAGATATCCTAAAAAAAACATTGCCGTTCATCTGGAAAGTCTGCCTAGTAATTATTAAAAATATTTTTTATAAACCTAGTCTGTGCAATTATTTTTTAAAATAGTTTTATTCATTTATCTCAGAATTTACTAAAACGTCACATTGAATTAATTATACATATATATATACTGCGACGTTATGTAATAACTTGTTTGTCTGGAACTCATTTCTAAATTGCATTTATTGATTTGCGTTAGTTTTTATTTGTTCTGAATGTTATTTACCTTATTTATTTTATCAATAAATTTTAGCATAAACTCATTATTTAAAAATAATTTAATAATAATTTATCATATTGTGTAACTATGTATATCATATTCAAAATGTTTATACTTCGTACTGGGATATTCTATTAGGGTCAATAAAGGCCTGTTGACGGTCTGGTTGTTAAAAAAAATTATGACCCTGCATAAAAAGGAGAGTACGGGGAAGGGAAAGGGATTCAATGAAAGGAGTATAAAGTATATATAGGCGTACCAAAATATATTATGTTGGACTCTTTCTAATATTATTTAAAGAAATTTAGAATAATAATAATAATAATAATAATAATAATAATAGCAATAATAATAATAATTAAAATGAGTTTATCCAACTTTATAGGGTTAAGTGTGCAAGAGTACGATAAATATACGAAGTACAATATATATATTACATATAAAATAATACATGTAAATCAGAAGGTCTGCCTGATCAATGAGATCTCCAAGCATTTTTCAGACAAAGTTAGTTCTATCTACACCAATCTAGGCTATTTCTCTCCTCTATCTACTTGTAGAATGACCAATCATTATAATGAGACGGTATCCAGAAACGGCAACCTAGATAATTCTTCACGACTCGGGCTTCAGGCAGTTCAAAAGTGAAATATTAATAAACTCAGTTGACGGTCGTTCGAGCATGTAATACACGTTTACCATAAACAAAATTCTCAATATTCGGTCGTGGCAAAGGATCGCTACTTGTTGTCCGATACACAGCGTTTAGAGCCTCCGCACTCCACACTTAAGCAGAGATATTGTGTTTCGTGTAACTCGTTGACCTACAACACATTTCCTAATTGTATTTGTTGAGTTCCCAATTCGATAAACAAATGATTTCAACAAATGGTTTCCCCTTCCTCATCCTCGCATCTAGGAGACAGTTAAGTGGTTTTGTGTGGACGCCTCCTCGCGCCGCTTGCACTCGTGCGAGTTTAAGTGACGTGGGGAGGAAAACCACTTTAAAAAAAAGGCGAATCGGGTGGTGAAAGTGTAGTGCTAATATGGGAGCTATTGCTAAAAAACGGCCCTCTTCACTGTATTTGTTGATTTATGTATGTTATTTTCATAATGTTCATGAAATGTTTTTACTTTGAACTCTATTTTCGCACTAGATCTATCTATCAGGGTCAATTACAGTCTGTTTTTTTTAAATAAAATATACTTCACTATATTTATAAATTGGCAACCAAATTGTCGAAATTAACCCAGTCACTATGATTACATATTATGTGAATAATGAACGTACGATATGCTCGTGTGTATGCCGTATCATACGTCAGCGGTAGCTGAATGGTATTCCGTAATATGGCCGTGACGTCACACCTGCTGCGATAAGATATTACACAGCGAAGAATAGGAATTTCTTAGATTATCCGCCGTGTACACAGGGCGGGTCCGCCGCAATATATTTTACGTTTCACACGCCCCGAGCCTCACCCCGTCTAGGAATTTACTTAGCAAACCAAAGCTTCCATGTTCCGAAAGTATTTCAGCGAAAGCCGGAATACCACACCGACAAACTCGAAAAAGATACTTTCAAGTAAGATACGGCCTTCCTAATTAATCAGACATTTAACTTTTTTTTTCTTATTCATTGAAACAGTATTCTGTTTAAAGAGTTAAGGTTCTTATTACGGTCGTTAGACATATTTAACTATAAATGGTTACAGAGTGCCATGCGATTGTGGAGCGTTCTACGTAGGACAAACCAAACGCAATATCGCTACGCGTTTGAAGGAACATATTTCAGCAATTAAAAACAACAACTCCAATATATCGGCAATCTGCGAACATGCATCCAAAGGGAATCTCTGTCACTCAATCAGATTTGACAAGATAAAAATCTTATCAACAGAACCGCACCATATACTCAGATTAGTGAGGGAATCCATTGAAATATACAAACATCCCAATTTCAATGGAGGTGACAGTTAAAAACCATCAAGTATTTGGCGCCCTGTTCTCACGAATTTGATTCAACCTTTGAGAGACGTCGCAGAAAAGTCCGCCGACGTAACTATGACATATTGCACACTGGCGACCTCTATCGTAGAAGAAGTGAACACTCCACAACAAAGTGCATATAATTTACTCCCCCGGAAACAGTAATCGGCCCTATACCTCCGCGGGTACAGGTCGTTCTCCTGATGACGTTGTGATGAATCACCTATTTCTATAGATTTTTTTTTTTTATTATTTCTATTTTGAACTCTAAGATGATTTAAATGCTACGCGGGAAAAATTGAGCTAAGCCCACCTGGCGGAGTATTGGGAGGGAGTTAGTAGCGATTGATCGGATATAGGTTACGAGCAGTTAATATTCAATTCTTATAAAACATATTAATCTTGTGGTAAAGCCGCGTTTGGTACAAATGGTTGACGATCGGCGCGGTCCGAGCGGTCCACATGTGCTTCCCAAAAAAAATACTGAACACGGCTTTCGTAGATTTGGGTCGCGATTATTGCGTTTAGAGTCGTTAAAAAACCGATTAACGTCTACTCTAAGGTGACGATGATATTGACAGTTCCACGAGGTTTCTGAATTATGGGCTTTTTTGCTAGGTTTTTGAAACCGTTTAAACGTCATTAATCGCCTTCTTAAGTGGATTGCCGCGCAAGAGAGATAGCAGAATATGAGCAAAACTAAGAAAGGCAGGTCCTAATCGGGGGATCGCGAGAGGAAAACGCCCCATAAATAATTTATAGGAATTGGCCGTGAAGCACGGATTAAAACGTATACGATGTACCAGAGGGGTGACCTTAACTGAGCGGATAATGATTTAATTTCGTTTCGCGGGAGTCGGATAACATAGGCAGATAGGAAAGTTAACTATAATTCCATTATATTTATCTGTAGACTAACGCCCTGTCGAGAAGCGAATAATGATTCATTTTCGTTTCGCGGGGGTCGGATAACGTGGGCGGATAGAAAAGTTAACTATAATTCTATTATATTTATCTGTAGCTAACGCTCTTCAGGCTTTTACAACAGATAGGAAATTGCGCAATGACGGTATATATAGCTAGGAATGAGATAACGATAACGTGTAAGCATATTAATGGCACGACAAGAAAAGAATATACTCAAATATAGATACAATATATTAACTATGTAATCACTACAAACCTGTCCGACATTGGCGTAGTCTCATCAGAATGGAAAACGAGTATACGATTGGCTATTCTAGCTCAGACTTCACCGGGTTTGGTAGTAATAACCCACAGAACATAATTGGAACAAGTGTATCCAGATAAGAATATTGTAAATAAAATAATATGAATTTGCGGCCCATATACACATGAAATAAAAGGATAAAGCGTATGGGGATCTTATAGATGGATGGATAAATGAAACAAATATATATAGGAGTAAATGCAAGTAAAAAGCAAGCATATAAGTACCAAAAACATAGGAGAACATAGTGTGATAGAAATTCGAAGACGGGAGGAACAATAATGTGAAGTGGAACGGATATAGCAAGAGCATGTAATAATGATAAACGTACAAATACAGACAACTACTTGAGACCGATTCGACAGATACTAGCAATCTTTCAACACACCTCTAAGAACATGGTGAGCGGTATATAGTTATCAGCGGAGGCGTCCAGTGCCTTGGCAATAAATGAGCACTGAATTAATCCGACGCCTTGCCTGCGGCACTGGAGGTTTATTTACTTATTTGTTTTATTTGTTTTCATTTATTGGGTTTCTTACAGCCATATAATTAATCAATCTTTGAAGAAAAGACAATAATTGATGCACAGAGTTTTGGGCCAATTACGCGAAAACACATACATACAATCGATAAAAGAATAATAAAAACATGTCCAATAGTGGGTTGTGTGAGTGTGTATCTGTGTGTTTATTTATTTGTTTATTTATTTTGTTTTGGGAAAAAAATTAAAAGCAAAACGATCTTAAAAATCTTCCACTGAATTTAAAATTTTTATTTAACTTACATTAATAGTTTATTGTGTTATAGCGAATAGTACTCTTCCAGTATTATATTGTTCGAGAATATTCACTGTCTATGTAACATAGTTATTTTGTGGATCAATCTTACTGCCAATAAAAATAATAATAAATGGTTACAAATTATGTTTAAATTCCGCAACGGAGGGAACTAATACGTCCCTGTGCGCGGAGAGCCGCGGGCAAAAGACAGGATTCATTGGGTGATCCACGAGAAAAGATCGCCCAAAATTAATTTAAAATTAGGTATAGTACCTTTGAACGATTGTTTTATCTAGGTATGCAGTGTGTACATGTTGAGTGTAGGGAAATTGATACAATGATATAGCAGCCAAGGATCGTTAAATTTCCGATAAAGACGAGGGAAAATACGAGGGAACGGGGCATAATAATGGTAGATAATGAAGAAACATCAACTATGATTAGGGGAGTACCCGATAGATTGTAGTTACGGTTGATCAAACGACAATATGGACTGAACTTAGAAATTAAATATTAAAAATTAATTATCGCGCTTGTGAAGCGAGTTCAAATCGTCCGAAACCACTGAGTCCGTCCCCAAACAGGCACAGGGATGGAGACAGAGACGGCAACAGGAGGTGGGATCAACTGACATATCCGAGTGGAGATATGGTTTTTTTTGCCAAATTGAATCTTAGGAACAAAGATTTAGGTTTCAAGAGGAGTAGAATATTGAAAATCCTGGAAACACACGACTTAGGACCTTTTCCCGCTAGGGGGGTTTTAAAATGTCAAGACGCAGCAGATTTTGGGCAGTTGGTGAACGTCTACGAGAGCGCGAAATCCGCGTCGGTTGTTTTTTTGAGTGAAAGTGACCGTCGACTTAGAGTGTCCCAGTGGTTATAGTGAAAATTATAGTTTAATTTCAAGTGAAAGTTGTGTACGGGTAAATATACTCTTCGACATTGTTGGTTGCTCACGTTAAAAGAAAAGGGGGGTACGGGTTTGATTTTATTTTGTAAAGGGTAATTAATTTGGCATATTAGAACTTCGGAAATTACTGCGCTTTATTAAGTTGATTAGTCCGGCATATATAGAACTGATATTTGCAGATCTCTGGAAACTAGCTGTGCGTTATAAAGATACCTATTTTATGCTAAACACGCGGGAAAATGTTAATAAATCTTGTAAAAATACCTATCTTATGCTAAATACGCGAGGTCCTGTTAAAAGAGTTTTAACTCAGAGTGCGGGTTTGATTTTATTTTATAAAGGTAATTAATCTGGCATATCGGAACTTCGGAAATCACTATGTTCTATAAAGTTAATTATTTTTGTCGTCTTACTAGGTTCACAGAATAATATTCGCAGAATCTCAGGAAACGGTAGAGTTCAAATTTAGTTAAATTTTCGTTTTACTAAGTATAGTATTGGCGGATCTCTGGAAACTAGCTGTGCGTTATAAAGATACCTATTTTATGCTAAACACGCGGGAAGTTGTTAAAAGATAAGGAGTTGTTACTAACAGATTCGATTTTAAATAAGTCTTATAAAATACCTATCTTTGCTAAATACGCGAGGTCTCATTTTAATTTTTACATTTGTAAGGCATATAATATTTCGTTATATGAAATGTTTCGATTAGACCGGGTTTATTTTAGTTATCGAAAGAATATTTAGTTTATTTTAATATTTTTTTTTGTTTATGTTTAATAGTAAGTGTCCGTTAAAATTATAGCGAATAAATTCTGGGATTAAAAATACGTTTAGTGAAAAATATATAGCTGATCTCGCGGGGTATCAGGTTCAGCCCATAATAATCTAGATTTTCATTTCGTTTAAAATTATATAGAGTAATTCCGTGAGAATCGGGGTTTATTTACAATTTCACAAATGTATAAATTCCATTATTCTAGAGAATTATATGAAATAATCTCGTGAGAATCGGGGTTTATTTACCATTTCACAGATGTGTAAATTCCATTAGTCTAGAAAATTATATAAAATAACCTCGTGAGAATCGGGACTTATTTACAATTTTTACAGATGTATGAAGTATATAAAATTGCTTCCGTTCGGCCCGGGTTATCTTATATTATATAGGGAAACATAGGTCCCGCGCTATTAAAACATATAAAAACGTTTCATGTGGTCGGGATTATTACGCGCGTTGGGGAAAGTCTATAAGGTAAAAATATGTTTAATTTGATTCGGGTATTTTATATTTTATGAAAGATATTTGCCTCGGGGACTTAAACTATGAAAAAATGTTTCAATTAGTTCTGGTTATACTTTAGGAGTGATGTAAACTTCGCGGTTGTATAATCTGGGGTACTTCGTATTGTACGAAGACGTAAATCTCGCGTATAAAAACGCGTATAAAAAAACGTGTATCATGTATTCAAACATATAAAAACTTCTAGTACATTGTTTCGATAGACCGGGGTTGTATTATACTTATAAAGATGTTGTAGGGCCTCGTTATATTGAAAATATATATAAACCGCCTGGGGCCGGGTCTCCTTATTTATAAACTATATAAGATTTCGTTACATTTAGTTATATAAAATGCTATCGTTCGGGAATTCGCGTTTCATTTTAAGCATATATAAATATAGGGTCCCGTTTCAAACAATGTTAGTGTTTCGTTTAGAATTCGCGCCTTCATTTAGTAAATATGAAACATGTAGATCTCAATTGGAACTATTTTAAAATGTTTCGTTTAGAAATTCGCGTCTTGTATTATAAATGTGAAAATTATAGTATTCGTTTTGAGCTAAAACGTGTGAACATAGAAACACTACAGCTTTGACCGCTATTTTGTTTGCTATGCCTAGGACATTCTTGCGGTGTATTAGGCTTGATGGTAAAATTTAAACTCTTACTCTGTTTAAAATATACGTAGTGTCTCCGCCTAGATTGGCTTCACGATATACCTTATGAAATTTGTAAGTTCCGCTGTCCTCAAATTATATAAAATTACCTTCGTTTAGATCGGGTTATATCATATTCCTCGTGGAACGCGTAAACCTCGTTGTCCTGAAACTAAATAAGGATGTTTCATCTAGACCGGGTTCATTTTACATTTTAGGAAGAATATAAATCCCGCGTCTTTCACTACATAAAATGGATTTGGTAAGATAGGGGTTGTTTATACTTGTAGAAATTACAGGATCCCGTTATTTCTAAACTATATTAAAATGATAAATTATATTAAAATGATTTAAACTATATTAAAATTTGCCGGAGAGTGGATATCAAATATTCGAGATGATGATAAAATTATATTAAGAATAATATAATTTTATTATCAATGCACAAACTTGGCAATGAACTACCTACATATGTCGACATTTTAAATCTATCTCTCTCAAAATTTAAAAAATCATTATATGATCATTTCTTTTCGAAATATTAAATTTTTATATAATGTCTTAAATTTTTTTATATATATAGCTGGCTATTCAAATTTAATATTGCTATATTATCGGTGAGTAAAAATTTCTGAGATCACTACTTTACACTTTTTTGCATATATACTTTTTACATATATGTCTAACCTCATTATGTTTAAACTATGTATATATACTTTTTTACATTTATACCCTTTATTTTTCTTTTACATTTAATCGTTTGTTGTATTTTAATTATGTATAAACCTGCTACTTTACACCTTTTGCATATATACTTTTTTTTACATATATTTCTAACCTCATTATGTTTAAACTATGTATATATATATACCTTTTACATTTATACCCTTTATTTTTCTTTTACATTTAATCGTTTGTTGTATTTTAATTATGTATAAACCTGCTACTTTACACCTTTTTGCATATATACTTTTTTACATACATGTCTAACCTCATTATTTTTAAACTATGTATATATACTTTTTTACATTTATACCCTTTATTTTTCTTTTACATTAAATCGTTTGTTGTATTTTAATTATGTATAAACCTGTTGTAAAAGGCTATTAAGCCGTGTAATTAATAATAATAATAATAATAATAATAATAATAATAATAATAATAATACTAATAATAATAATAATAATAATAAGAATAAAACTAAATCGGCGGACCCTAAAAGTAATATGTATTGACCTTATAAAGATGTAGACTAGTGGGGTTTTATTATAGATGCAATCAATTCTTTAACAACAACAAGTGGACAAGTGGTTGCTTCATGGGTTTGTTAAAACTTATAAATGGATGGAATCCTAGATTCAAAGCTTAATCCCGGTATTTCGGATAAATATAAGAATTAACGGTAACGGGTTTTATGAAAAATATCGGTGCGTATAATCATTAGAGTATGATCATTAGAATTGGAGTCTAGTCTCGATGACCCGGGAAGTACGGATACGTAAGACGGAAATAAGGACTATGTTGCAGTATTATTAAGATATATAAATACTTACAATTGTCGAGCTAGAGTCTAATTCCGGTATCTCGAGGAATATAAATTCAAGGAAAAGAAAATAATGTCTAGTTTCGGTTTGATTAAGGTATATACACCGTATAGTTGCCGAGGCTGGATACTAAGCCCCAGCTACGGAAACTTATAAGCGCGTAATGGCAGGATCAAAGGTTTGGTCGCGAACTATAGTTAATTAGGGGCCTGTGAATCGTATGCGCGTGCAAGGCAAGTGTCCGCAATCCTTAGGTATAAAGTGAGGTACATGAAGTGAAACTACGATGCACTGGACTGGATATAATCGGCGGCAGATGGGTAAGTCATGTCATCCTCTTTCCGTTTTGAGATTATAACGATATATAAAGGTGGCGCACGATTAAGAAGAATGGTCTCTGGTTCGACACCCCAGACAGAGACGGAAGAAGCGCCGACAGTGAAAGCTAACCCCTGTACCGTAAACTTTACATATGTTTTTCCCACAGGTGTTGTTTGCATGTTGGATCCGTACTGACCATAATAGGGGCGAATTAATTTGCCAAATAACCCTTCTCTGCATGTGTGTGAACTTCCAGGGATCGCGCGGCCCGTGTGCTCGACGCCGAACTTAATTATTCATTTCTATTTATTTATTTAGTTGATGATTCATTAATTAATTAGGTATTTATTTGTCTATTCATATGCCGCGTCCCAGTTATATATAGTCAGGCGGCGTTTCGATAGCATCATCATCGGCCCGTGTGCTCGACGCCGAACTTTATTATTCATTTCTATTTATTTATTTAATTGATGATTCATTAATTAATTAGGTATTTATTTGTCTATTCATATGCCGCGTCCCAGTTATATATAGTCAGGCGGCGTTTCGATAGCATCATCATCGGCCCGTGTGCTCGACGCCGAACTTAATTATTCATTTCTATTTATTTATTTAATTGATGATTCATTAATTAATTAGGTATTTATTTGTCTATTCATATGCCGCGTCCCAGTTATATATAGTCAGGCGGCGTTTCGATAGCATCATCATCATCACCATCATTAGCAGCGTCCCAGTTGTATATAGTCAGGAGACGTTTCAATAGTATCATCATCATCATCTTCATTAGCGGTGTTCCAGTCATATATAGTCAGGAGACGTTTCAATAGTATCATCATCATCATCTTCATTAGCGGTGTTCCAGTCGTATATAGTCGGGAGATGTTTCAATAGTATCATCATCATCATCTTCATTAGCGGTGTTCCAGTCATATATAGTCAGGAGACGTTTCAATAGTATCATCATCATCATCTTCATTAGCGGTGTTCCAGTCGTATATAGTCGGGAGACGTTTCAATAGTATCATCATCATCATCTTCATTAGCGGTGTTCCAGTCATATATAGTCAGGAGGCGTTCCGATAGTATCATCATCATCATTAGCAGTGTCCCAGTTATATATATAGTCAGGAGACGTTTCAATAGCATCATCATCATCATCATCTTCATTAGCGGTGTTCCAGTCACATATAGTCAGGAGGCGTTCTGATAGTATCATCATCATCACTAGCGGTGTTCCAGATATATATCGTCGGGAGGCGTTGCGATAGTATCATCATCATCATCGTCATCACTAGCGGTGGTTCAGCTTTATATCGTCAGGAGGCGTTTCGATAGTATCATCAACATCATCATCATTAGCAGTGTCCCAGTTATATATTGTCAGGAGACGTTTCAATAGCATCATCATCATCACCATCATTAGCAGCGTCCCAGTTGTATGTAGTCAGGAGGCGTTTCGATAGTATCATCATCAACATCATCATTAGCAGTGTCCCAGTTACATATAGTCAGGAGACGTTCCAATAGTATCATCATCATCATCATCATTAGCGGTGTCCCAGTCATATATAGTCAGGAGGCGTTCCGATAGTATCATCATCTTCATTAGCGGTGTCTCCGATATATATATCGTCAGGAAACGTTACGATAGTATCATCATCATCATCATCATCACTAGCGGCGGTTCAGCTAAATATCATCAGGTGACGTTTCGATAGTGACAACATCATCTTCATCAGTGATGGCAGGGTTCCAGTTACACATCAGTCGGAGATAATTAGGCAGATCCCATCATCATCGATGGCAGGATTCTAGCTGTACACCATTTGGAGAAAATACACCGACATCCCTGGCCAGGGGCTAGGCATATCCCTACTGTCCAGATCCACCTTTCCATCTACTAATACGAGGGGTCATGGCCTCGTGAAACCACATGGCAACCAACCATTACAAGTATTTATTTATGTATTGTATATGTAAGTATATGTATGTATATTATATTTTATTAGTATGTATCTATTCGTACGTAGTGTATGAGGGGGCTCTTCACGGGTGGCACAACACCCGTGCGGATGTCTTCCCTCGTCTGGAATGGATTGAACGTATTGATGCATATCAGATTATAATAAGTACTACCTGGGAGGGTGGTTGCAGTCACTGTAGTGTCGCGAATGGCCAATGGGCTGCAGTTGCTCACAGGCGAGGGTTGGGGAGCCTAGGAAACTCCCCTTCCCCACTCGCATATTTTTGACTTGACAGGTGGCCCGGGACCATCTTTACAGTAGCTTCAGTATATATACCGTAGTTTAACTTAGTTTAACCTGGAGGAGTTGGAATTCGGGGGGCAAACTGGCTCTGAGCCCGGACGCCAGACACTGACGCGAGGGATGGTGCGGTACTTTGCACAGAAGAGGCCCAACATGAAAAGGCGCATCCAGGCTCAGGTCAACGTATCCGGAACTCGTGTCGGGAGAAGGAAGATGGGATCAGTCACCGATGAGCCTTTGGGTACGGAGGGGCCGAATTTAAAGCAAACACATTTTTCCGCGTACACATACATTTACACATACCTTCTACAAACCCCTTATCCATTAGAACCCAACGTACCACTAGAATGAGACATAGGGCCAGATACAGGTGACGGAACTTAGGCCGGCTAGTAAATAAACGTAACAATGTAATTGATATAAAGATAATGCAGAGTAAATATAAAAGATCGTAGGGAATAAGCACAGCGAGATAACGGCGGAAGATAAAATTATTAATCAGCGAGGGCGTCGAAGACGGAAACATCCATAGGAGCGGCTACGAAGGACTCGAGGGCTTTCAGAGGATCTATGTACTCTATATGTGCATGCGCATGTGATAACGGCACG